>BLBF01000025.1:31342868-31359296 GCA_015471245.1 Laticauda colubrina | reverse complement strand
AGGAAGGCTGGCAGGCAGGCAGGCACCAAGGCTTGCAGGCAGGCATGAACCAAGGCTGGCAGGCAGGCAGGCACCAAGACTTGCAGGCAGACTGGCTGGCAGCAAGGCTGGCAGGCAGGCAGACAGCAAGGCTGGCAGGGAGGCTGGCAGGGAGGCTGGCAGCAAGGCTTGCAGGCAGACATGCAGGCAGGGCAGGCAAGGCAGTCGATGTGTTTGGAAGCAGGTCTTTCCTCTGAATGGCGACCTGCTTCCAAGCTGCTTCCATTATATCCGCAGGGCTGACGCAATGCATCCTCCCCGCATGCGCAATTAACTCTCGGCATCCGCTAGGCTTCTGCTGTGCATCCGCTGTGCATCCGTTGTATCTGTTCCGCATCCGCTTTGCTGAGGTCCCCCGGAAGCCTTGCGGATGTGCCATCCGCTCCCATCCACTTCCATCCGCTGGGCTTCCATTCCCCATCAGCTTTCCATCCGCCCTGCGTCCTCCCCGCATCTGTATTATCCGCTCCGGTTATGCAAATTTTTGCCTCTTCTGAGAGCAGATAACAATGGATGGGACATTTTTCTCGTCCGTTGTGTCCGTTTTGCATCCGTTGGGCAGTGTGACAGAGCCTTAAGGAGAAATGTCCTGACAGAGCAATAATGGAAAGGCTACCAGAAGTTGTGAGTGCTCCATCATTTGAGGTTTTTAAGAAGGGATTGGACAACAATTTGCCAGAATACCAGTAGTGTAAGGTCTCCTGCTTGGACAAGGCCTTGAATTAGGTCCAAGGTCCATTGTAACTCTGTTATTCTCTATTCTGTAAGATATAACTGTTATTTGCTAATTGACAGCTCTAATGTTGTCACTTGATGGAGGACACTATCCCGAAACATGTCTTCAATGTGTGTGTCCTCTTGGGCTCATGGCTAGTCTTTCTTAGGTAGGTGGAGACTGACTAGGAAGATTGGTGATTCCCTTTTTCTGCAATGTGGAACGCAGGAAGCCTTGCAGGCACTGCTTTTTTTGTGATAACACTTGTGCTAAAAATGAGTTCCCATTCAAATTAGTCTAGCCCACAATTTGGCCTTCTGGTAACTCCTGAAAACAGAGTTATTTCAAATGTCCTGAACTGACTGATGATACCCAAGTTGAATTGTTGTTCTTATGTTTTTATGATGATATATTTGGTTTTGGTTTTTGTATTTTTTAAAATCTATTGGGGATATTTTAGTTTGAGACTTCCAAAGGAGATATGGCAACATAAAGATATCACTGTGAATGTGAAGCTGAAGGTTGCAGCAAAGACTGAGGAACTGTTGAGTATATCAATTCTTCAAAACCTCTCCAGACAAGAAGAAAATTGGAGTTTGTCTTCCACAGGTTTGAGTGCTAGATGAAAAAGGGATCAATCATCTTGAGCCCCAGAGGCACAGTAGTTACAATGCACTAAAGTAGGCTAACTCTGCTCACAGCCTGAAATTCAATCTTGATGGGCTCAAGATTGGCTCAGCCTTCCATCCTTCCAAGGTCAGTAAAATGAGAACCCAAACTGTTGGGGGCAATATGCTGACATTGTAATCCACTCAGAGAGTGCTGTAAAGTGCTGTAGAGAAGTCTTAAGTGCTATTGATATTTATATCTTGCTTACAACAAAATGCAAGAGCCTTTTAAAAGACACTAAATTTGTAAGCCTCACAAACTTACTTTCAGAAATTGCCTATTAATTATCTTAAAACTATTAGAGACCTGTGGAACAACAAGTTTGAAAAGTTGCATGGTTTTCTTTAATTTTCAAGTTTTTTATTTTATTCTACATAAACAAAACACATCAATACATAAACAGTGTGGCACCTAAGCATCATGCATTTTGGTGCAAACAAAAATAACGACATTAATCATATATCTTGTATATACATCACACTTGTATAATTCTAATGTTAACACCCATATTTGTATTACATTACAATCCTTTATTATTTAATTATTAAATATTCCAGTACTTTCTTCTAATGCCAATCACCATGTTAAACATACATAGTAATTTCATTATTCAATTTCTTTTTTTTTTATTTATTTATAAAAACATCTCTTTTGGTGAGCAGTGTGGTTCCAGATTTTACATTTCAATACAAACATGGACCATAGTTACATATTCATCTTTCTTGTTCAATTTCATACTTATTCTATTGTCTTTTAAATATTCTCAAATATTAAATTCATTAAACTTATTTTGCACAATTTCAGTTCATATCTTAACTTATTTCATTTTTCTTAAAATATTCTCATATCTTACTCTCATATCTTGCTTTACAGTATTATCTCAGATTTTTATTTCTTTACACATATTATTTTTATCAGTCACATTTGCAATTTTATCACATACTGTTATTCCATTTGTTATTCAATAATTTCATCCTTAGTCTGTTAAGTTCAAAAAATTGTCCCCTTTATCAATTTGAGCTTACCACCTATTTATCTTGTATTTTCCCTCCATTTATTCCCTTTCATTCATTATAATTACTTCATTCTACATTAATAACAATATTCTCCTATCCACTACATAACACATACACTTATATTTTAAGTCAGATTCCACATGATATTCTTTTTCTCAATCACCTTATAAATCATCTATATATTGCAAAAATATTAATCTATTCAATTAATTACAAGAAATGATATTAATCTTTCCATTACAATTCTCATAATTCATTTTAATTTTATACATTGCTAAATGTCAATTTATATTCTTATAATAAATTCCCAATTCCATATCTATTTCAATAAATTCTATATCTAGTATAACCATAATCCTTAAAAAGAGAGGGAAAAAAAGAAAATATCAGTTGCAATCTTATCTGTTTTCATATCCTTATTCTTATAGATCACAACACATTACCTTGCAGAATCTCCTTCCCTATTCTTCTTTTACCCATTGTCTCTCATCCTCCTAATTATGTAATTTCTTTTCATTCTTGTTTGCTTCCTGCTTCTCTTTCTTTTCTGATCCTTTCTCTTAATTCTCCTTTTTCCCCATTATTATTTCCCTCCATTTCTCATTCCAGTTATTTATTTCATCCCCCCCTTGAACTTTTTTCTGTAATTCCCTCTTCTGCTTTTTCTTTTTCCTTTGTTTAACTTTCTGAACCATTCCCTCTTTCATTATCACATCAAACCACAATTTTTTTATTTTAATTCTTTTTTCCCTCTGTTTAAATGGTCATTGTTCCACTTGATCTTCAAGACTAGTTTCCACTTTGTTTAACTCCCCCCCCAGTTATCTTTGTTCTTCTTTAACCTGAGTCACCATTTCTAGTTTTTGTAGTATATTGCTGCATATTTCCAAGCTTACTTTCATCATTTCCTTCATATCTTGTAGATCCAGTCTCATTTCCACAAATAATTCTCCCAGTTTGTATGCTCCTCCTTTCCCCCCTCCTTAATCCAATCCAAATGTCCAGTAAATTGTTCCAACCAGCATCTTTTATATTTAATTTCAATAATCAATGTCCATAAGTCTTTGCTTCCTTCTATTAATTTTCCAACTTTTTCCCAAAGTCACCAGATAGTTCCAAAGCAATTTCTTTAAATATCTTGTATTTGAATATTACCCTTGTAATATTCTAGAATTTCACTTTTCGCTCACAACTTCACCACTCTAGCACAGTCTTAGTTTTCCAGACTGCTTCCCATCATTGTGGTGGCCATTTTTTACCACTGCTGCAACTTGTCTTCAGAGGGGGTTTATGTTGTCAGGGAGGGGAGATGCAGCTTCCCTCAACCCTCTAAGTGATTCCCCCTTTCTTCACCACCTCTCCAGGGTGGTTCCGGTCTCAATCAGGACCCTCCAACAAGTGAGCATGGAGTGAAACCACACACAATCACGGATTCCACTCCAACACAAAGGACGAGCAACTGGAAGTCTAAAAAGTTGCCTGGTGAGTTTATCTTCAAACTTAAAAATTTAAAAGTGTTTGAAATAAACAGCAAAAAAGTTAAGTAAGATTTTTATTCAAGAAAGTTATAAAGAAATAAATTTGGAATGTTGACTTTTACTGTATGGTCTTGAAATTAACTATATAAAATAAACAGCTTCTCATAAGAACCAGATTTATCTTGATTATTGCACATCATAATAAAGGCTTTATGATTTTAGAAAAAACATTAGAGGGTATGAAAAATTCTAAACAGAAGGAAAAATACAAGACTTATTTTGGTGTTGGTTAATACTGGAACTTACAAAATGATACAAAACATTGTAACAATGAAAACATTAACAGGGCTTTTTTCAGAATGGAGCCAGATTTGGAGAGGGTTACTTTACCAGAAATACAAAAGAAAGCGACTGCAGTTTTCAAAATTACAAAGGAAATAAAATGATAAACCAAAAGAATGAACCAGAAAATGTTTTCTTATTAGTTCTGCAAAAGAGGCTTGAAGACGTCTGTGTGATGGAATAAGGAACTGAAATGAGATCAAATCCTATGACAATATTTGAATAAACTAAATATTAAGATTGTTAAAAGTAAAAGGAAAGAATATAAAATTGTGGTTTTTTATCAAGGTTAAAATAGACCTTTTTGTTTGCTTGTTGGCAAAATTCTGACAACCCTTTCTGGACTTTATGCTAACACAAGGATGGAAAAATTCTGTGGCTTGCTTATAGATAAAAAGATTGGATAAAGGATGAAGAAATGTCTGTTTATAATATTATAAGGGGTGAAGTGTTACTGAAATTGTCTAAACATGATGAACGTTGTAAGTCACTTCTTCATATATTTTTTCTACCTCTTCAGCATATTCTTTTTTCCC
The DNA here is from genome assembly GCA_015471245.1 of Laticauda colubrina. NCBI lineage: Eukaryota > Metazoa > Chordata > Lepidosauria > Squamata > Elapidae > Laticauda > Laticauda colubrina. Next base: position 31,354,501 of record BLBF01000025.1, on the reverse strand, counting down.
TCATTTCTTTTTCTTTGTTCTTGCACTTTTTATTCTTTCTATTCTAATCTCTTTTTTAAGTTTAGATTATATTAGCTTTTACTATTTTTAAATAAAAACTGCGGTATCTGCTATCCCGCATCAGATGGGCGTCTCATGATAGGGAGCGAAAGGAGAAAGAAACGACAGGAGACGAAGTTCCTCGGGATGAGTGCGCCCAGAATGTCTGGGTACACGCTCTTTTATTATGCTCATTCAAAAGGGGGTGATTGTTTATTCAGAGCCTAGGTCAAGCCCAGGTCAGACAGGATACAAAGGATTTACAATGGCTCAGATAAGGCAAGATACCAGGTCAGACAGGATTGCAAGATTTATAATTTGATCAGGATATTCCTGCTTTACAAAGCTGCATGCTAGACGACTAATCACAATGTAAATAAGCTATTTCTACAGATGTTTAGCTCCTTGTCTCTGTACGTGCCCTGCAAAAGGTCACTGAGGAGACAGAAGCTCAATGATTACACGTGAAGGATACAATGTTGCAAATGCCTGAACGATACATAGTTGCAATGATACACAGTTGCAAACACATGAATGATACATAGTTACAACATCTCCTCTGTTTTTATTATTTATGACGAGTCTTCTTCCTTGTCCAAGAAGACAGGAACCTTTTTTCTGAAATGTTCACCGTCCCAGTCATCTAGGCAGGAGTGCGACCCGTCAGCGTCAGGGTTGTCCAAGGAGCGGTAACTCAGCAATGACATTTTTTTGTCTGGTGTTAAGGACTTAACATGAACTTGCAATAACACATTAACATTAGCAGTTATGGAGGATAATTGATTTTTCAAAAATTGCAATATTCTATTAAAACAACAAGGTCCTATAATACATATCAATATAATGATTATTAATGGTCCTGCCAATGCAGTTAAAAGGGTTGTAAGCCATGGTGAAATAGAAAACAAGCCTTGATACCAATTATACATGTTTAACCTTTCGTTTTCTCTATCTTTTAAGCGTTTTTCTAATTCTTTCATAGAATCCAACACGATCCCCCTGTTATCAGCATAAAAACAACATTCTTCTTTAAGCGCAGCACACAATCCCCCTTGTTTTAAAAATAACAGATCTAAGCCTCTACGATTCTGCAAGACCACTTCCGAGAGGGACGTCAAGGAGTTTTGCAAAGCTGTAATCGATTTCTCAATTCGTAATAAATCATCATCAATGGCTGAACCCAGAGCTGTAATTTTTTGGTCAGAGACAGCTAGTCCTGCAATGCCCATGGCTGCGCCCGTGGTGCCCAGAGCAAGCAGTAGACCTAGAGTGAGAGTACTAATAATTTCCCGCTTTGCTCTGAGGGGGTATTCCATGGGTGCCTGTAAGGATATAAAATCATCAGAGTTATACACATTAATTTTTGGTACAAGCCATACTTGAATGCAAAATGATTTGGATTTAATAAGTTCATCCCCGTAGATACATGCTGTGAGACTGGTGGAACAAGCCCAGACAGAATTATTGCCAGGGATAAAATACATTCCTTTCAGGCGTGATGTTAAATTTCCTCCTGAAGTGGTGTAGATTGCAGAGTATCCTCCGATGGTGTGGGTGCGGCCAAGGCGGTTCTTAGGAAGATATACATTACAATGATAGCCATTAGAAACATTATGACAATATTGTGAGTAATTGGATGGAATATTTCCCAAGCAACAACCGACCCCAGTGATGGAAGAAACAGTAATAGTGGAGTTCCTCCAACGGCAACGTTCGTCTGATGTGGAATTAGCAATGGATTCTTGGGAAGTGATGGCTTCGTAAAAAGGTGGAGAGGCAGAAATACAAAGCCAACATGTGGAGGCAATTGATGAGTTTGAAGAGTTCAGCAAAGCATAGGAAGCTTTGATCAATGGAATCAATGGGTTAACTCCCTGTGTTATGGGTTGCAAGAATGGGGATTTAATAACCTTTTCATGTGGTCCCACCGGGTTAGAGCGAGGGAGTTCAATGTGACGTTGAATGTAAAAAATATTTCCATAATGCTTTTCCGGCCAGACTCCTTTTAGGCGGGCACCCCATTTCAAGCCAGTGTCCCATAGGGTACTTTTCTTGCCTTGGTCCGTGAACCTTATGGTTACCGGGTTGCATTTGGGCAATTTTTTATCACTGCATGGAATATCCCATGTGGTGCGAGTGACAGTAATGAGATCACCCTTAGTGCCCGGATCCCAATAAATATGTCCAGTTGAAACACACGACCAGGCTTTGCAAAAGTAATCCGACAACCCCCCGCAGTCGAGAAGTCGTTGGGCAGGGGACTGAGTGTTGGAAATGGGCTGTCCGGGGCATACATAAAACCTATATTTATTTACAACTCTATGACTAGGCTCCATTGAATGAGAAGGCGAGTTGTAGGCAGTGGAGCCTACAAGCATTTCTGCCAAATCGAATTGAAGTGGTGGGTAGAAGTCTTCTATGCGAGAAGAATTGGTTGTAGAGCTTAAACGAATGCCTTGAAAGTCTTTTATAGTCCAAGTAATATTATATTTTCTATGAGGCTTCTGCGGATCGTCATGGACGATTTTTGAAGCGTCGTTTGTTGACAGGATCAGAGTTCGGGTATATAAAAGCATCACAAGTAGGAGAGAGGACTATGGACAAGTTAGTTGTAGAACATTTACGAGATGAGAAGGGAATGCAATTAGTAGAAAAAGGATAATAATTACAATAATGACAATGAAGATTAATTTGGTCATTCATCAAGGATGTTAGTTGGGTTGGAGGAACCCGTAATACAAGAGAAGGACATTTAGGTCCCCCTATATCTAGCTTGAATAGAGGAAAAGATTTTAAGGTTCTTTTCCATAGGAAGAATAAAGAAGGAACAAAAGAGCGAGTGGTAGAGTGTTCTGTAAACAAAACAGAAGTGACAGAGTGAAAGCTATGGGTAGCATTTTCATGACGTACCCACATGGAACAAGCTTCTTGCAAGAACATTCTGTTAATGAAGTGGCTTTAACACGAATAATCTTTTGACAGGAAGCATAGGTTTTGTTGAAGTATGTGTGAATATAAGGAGATAGATTTATGGGAAGATTATTATGCCAACAAACAATAGGACAGTCACTATCATAATTAACAAAGCGAAATTCTAATGTTGTCCAATGACCATGTTGAACAAAGGTATAAGTAGGATATGAATAAGGTAGAAATTGCAAAGAGGATATAGGCAAGAATATCAGGAAGAGTTTAAGATGTAGATGTAGCAGAGGAATTCCCATGATAGGGTCTTACCGTCCAACCAGGGACCCAGCAAGTGGTTTTGTCTGGTAGTAAAATCGCAGCGTAGCCTCGTCCCCAGGTGAGAAGCTCAGCGGGACCCTGCCAGGTGGGATCTGGCAATTTGCGATAATGTACCAGAGGTCTGTTGGGGGGGGTGAGGGGGAGGAAAAATGACGTGAAGCAGCAGAAGTGGGAGGAATGCCAGTCAGATTAAGAAAATTTAAAGTGTAAAGACAAATGTTAAGAGAATTTTGCAATGCTGGGAGGTTAGGGGTTTTTTCCCGCAACGAATATCGATCAAGAGCACGTTTCAGAGATAAGTGAGCTCGTTCCACAATAGCCTGCCCCTGGCTGTTGTAGGGAATCCCAAACTTGTGAGTTACATCCCATTTGTTACAGAAGTCCTGGAAAGCAGAACTCGTATAGGCAGGTCCATTGTCTGTTTTGATTTCTTTTGGACGTCCCAGCGAGGCAAAGGTACGAATTGAATGATTGATGACATGTTTTACAGTTTCTCCCCTTTGAGGAGTAGCCAGAATAAACCCTGAATATGTATCGATGGAAACGTGCAAATATTTCCAAGGGGCAAAAGGTGGATACTGAGTTACATCCATTTGCCAAATTTCAAAAGCTTTTAATCCTCTAGGATTTACTCCTATGGGAATGGAATGTCCTTGCTTACTACATGTGGGGCATTGTTGAATAATGGCAGCAGCTTCTGCCTGAGTTAGAGAAAATTGTTTTTGTAATGCTTTTTTATTTTGGTGAAAATAGTCATGGCTTTGGGCTGCTGTCAGATTACAAATTGATTTACCTGATGCAGCTGCTGCAGCTGCGTCTGCCACCTTGTTTCCTTCCTGTAATATACCAGGAAGAGGTTGATGGCTCCTGATATGTGCTACAAAGAATGGATGCGTACGGCTGTTGATACATTGTTGTAGAGGAAGCAACAATTTTAACAAAGGAATAGATATGCTAGGAGATAAATAGGCTTGATATATATTTTTCAAAATCTGAGAAACGTATAAGGAATCTACTATTAAATTAAAAGGAGCTTTTTGAAACTGTTGAAACGCAATAAGAGATGCAGCAAGATCTGCCTGTTGAGCAGAAGATTGCGGAGGGGTAATTTTAGTTTTCCACTCTCCCTCCTGGTACCATGCACAAGCACCATACATTTTCCCCCCATCTGCATAAAGCGTAGGTGCATCTACTAATGGAGATATTGAGAGGGGGGATTGCCATTCAAAAGGGAGAGTTTTAAGAAAAGTGAAACGTGGGTCCGCTGGTAAATGGCAAGAGGTTTGCCCTGGCCACTCTTCTAAAGCGTATTGTAGTTCTTCTGAATTACACCATAGCATTTCCCACGTGGTCAGTGAGCAAGGAGTGAATATTGAAACAGGCTCACATCCCATGAGTTGTTTACATCTTTGTCGACCTTTAAAGATCAACTGGGAATATGCAGAGGTTTTACTAGTGATTGTGGTCCGAGGGGTGTGAGACAAATGCAGCCATTCTAAAATCAGAACCTGTGTCTGATGAGATTGCATAATAACAGCTGTTGGTCTCTGAACAGTATTTAGGAAAGCAATTGATAAAGGGCAATTCTCTATAGCTCGATCCACCCATCGAGTAGCCAGTGAATGGGAAACGTCTTTTAATGCCTGCAACTGCTCTTTATTTAGAATGATAACATCAGACGGGGCTTTACCTTGTGTGAGGGCATTAAAAAGAGGAGCTAATGTAGCTGTGGTCAAACCCAAATAAGGACGTGCCCAATTTAAGGTTCCTAGGAACTGTTGTAAGATCACAAGTGTGGGTTTCGGGGGAAGTGTTGGGAGGGGAAGGGAAGGAACAGCAGCTGAAGCAAGTAACTTGTGACCTAAATAGGAAAAGGGTGGTTTGGATTGTACTTTTTCTGGGGCTATTGTGAGACCTGCTTTACCTAGAATGGAGGTCAGGCACGGCAGAGTTTTTAATACCGTGCCCTTTGGGCCAGGTGCAGATACCAATATATCATCCATGTAATGATAGATTAAAAAATGAGGATATTTGTCCCTGTATGGTTGCAAGGCTAAATCCACAAAATATTGACACATAGTTGGACTGTTTAACATGCCTTGCAGTAAGACTTTCCATTGATATCGTTTGGTAGGTCTCTGATTATTTAAGGTTGGTACTGTAAAAGCAAATAATTTTTTATCTAACTGGTGTAATGGAATGGAGAAAAAACAGTCTTTTAGATCGATAATGATAAGGTCATGCTCTTGAGGAATTATGTTAGGATTTGGAAGACCACATTGCAGGGGTCCCATTGGAAGGAGGACCGAATTCACAGCCCTTAAATCCTGAAGGAGGCTCCAAGCGCCGTTTTTCTTTTTGATAACAAAAACTGGGGTATTATATGGACTCAATGAAGGTTCTAGATGACCTCTATCTAATTGTTCTTGAACAAGAGAATGTAAGGCTTCAAGCTTTATAGAAGGGAGAGGCCACTGATCAATCCACACAGGGTTATTGTGAGTCAAATGCAAGTGAAGCATGGTTAGTGGAGGGTAAGTTGTGCATTAAACTGTGACATAAGGTCTCTTCCCCACAAATTAGTATACAGAGGAATTACAGCTGGTTTAATATAAGCAACACATTGAGACTTAGGGGAATGGGCTTTTACCCAGTTTCTGCTAATGCGAGTCTCCTGGAGTCCCCCCACTCCTCTCACCGCTGGTGCCACATCTGCAGGCCAGGTGTTTGGCCACTCAGCGGTTCGGATGACGGAAATATCCGCTCCAGTATCTAAAAGACCAAGAAAGGATCGACCATTCAATAAGAATGTTACCGTAGGTTTTGGTTGACTAATTGGTCTTTCAATTGCACAGAGTTGCTCTTGTTGTTGGTCTAAGAGCACAATCATTTTTGCCACAACATCCCCCTCATTTATAGTAACTTCTGTATTAGCTAGTACAGACAGACAGACATCAGACAATACAGTGGGGTCATGCAGAAAAGGAGAGGCAAGAATACCTTGTTCAGCTAAATCCCTTACAGGAAAGACTAGCACTGGAATATCGGGGGGCATATGAAAAGGCTGAACAGGACGTACAAAGAGAAAGTCAGCGACACCAGGAAGATAAGTAACAGTTTCATTAGCAACAAGATCGTAAGCGAAATAAGAAAAGTTGCAAGTTTCAGCAGCCTTTGTTGTGGGGCTGGCTGCCTGCCCCGTTTCTAGTTTCCCTGATTCAAAAAAGGTTTTTGAATGATTGCAGGGTTATTCTGCTGTTCATTCTTTTGGACTCTGCACTGATTAGCCCAGTGATAGCCCTTTTGGCATCGAGGGCATGGCGTCTTTGGGCGAGCTACCTGGTTTCTTGACATATTTGCTCCCCCGCCCGGGGCTCTGCATTGGCTCTTAAAGTGACCTGGCTTGCCACAATTAAAACAATTGCCCATTTTGCGAGTGTTTTGTTGGGAAATGGGAAGAAGAGAGCTCATGTTCTGCTGCATGCCTTCAGTAATGGCTGTAGCCAGAGTAGACATGGAATGGGATGTGGTTCCTATGATTCGGCAGGCTGTAAGATAATCTGCCAAGGTAACATTTTTCTTATTAATTAATGGTTGCAAAACTTTCTGACAATCAGCGTTTGCGTTTTCATAACCAAGTTTCAATTGTAATTCATTACAAGCCTCCTCATTATCAATTTGTCTCTCTAAGGCTTCTGTGAGACGGTTTATAAAGGAGGAAAAAGGCTCAGAAGATCCTTGAATAACTTTAGAGAAAGATTTGGGCACGCATCCCGCATTATCAACCTTTCGAGCAGCGGCCAAAGCACAATCCTGTAATATAGGGAAAGCAGCTGCGTCTGTGGAAATCTGCTGGGCAATGGTAAACATAGTGCCAGTACCATTAAGCATATCTAGAGTGACATTTGCCGGCAAGCCTCTAGCAGCTGCGGCTGCAGTACGCTTATGAAATTCTGACTCTCAGACCAAAAATTGTGAAGGCGTGAGGATCATGGTAAATAATGTACGCCAATCAGCATTTATCAAGTCAGCTCCTGGTTGGGCTATTGATCCTAAAAGACCCTGTACATAGCGAGATTGAATACCATTTTCCTTGCAAGCTGCTTTTAAATCCTTAATTATTTTGTACGGCATTGGGGTATACTGAGGAGCTGGAGGATTGCCGGTTTGTATGATAGGATAAAGGAAGGCAGCTGCAAGGGTGTCCTCATCCATTTCTCCTTCATAAAAGGCTTGTTGAATGGCTTTTACAACACCCCGCCCACCTCGGGAGGGTGGTGGAGGACACGAGGGCTCTACATTTAAGGAAGTGGATTGGATGGAGGGAGGCTCTCGTAATGACTTACGATCATCGGGAGGGGAGGGTTGAAGGACAGAAAAGTTATCATAACTTGGTGGGGGAGATTCAAATACACTCCCTGCTTCTATTTTATAATGGACTTTTAAAGCCTCCATAATTTTCCTCCAAGTGACCAAAATGCCAATAGGTGCACGAGGAGGACTATGGAGATAGTCACCAATTTTTTGCCAAATGGAGATTTTTAAGGACCCTTTCTCTGGATAATTGGGACAACGTTGCCACACATACGTCAATAATGTAGCAATAGGTTTCATTTTTATAGGCGAGCCCTTTAAATTAGCAGAATATTTAGAAGAAGAATCGACTAACTCCCTCAATTCCTTCAGATGCTCTGTCTGTTGTTGAGAAAAGTTTCCGCCCATACTTACGAAAGTCAAGACCGTGTTTCAGATCCGATGATGTGCAATTCGCTTCAGGCCTGGCGATGCACAGCTCCCATCGAGCTGGTAAGATATGAGCGCGTCACAACGTATCCCCCTTAGGGAATCATGTCGGGGTCACCAGAATGCGGTATCTGCTATCCCGCATCAGATGGGCGTCTCATGATAGGGAGCGAAAGGAGAAAGAAACGACAGGAGACGAAGTTCCTCGGGATGAGTGCGCCCAGAATGTCTGGGTACACGCTCTTTTATTATGCTCATTCAAAAGGGGGTGATTGTTTATTCAGAGCCTAGGTCAAGCCCAGGTCAGACAGGATATACAGGATTTACAATGGCTCAGATAAGGCAAGATACCAGGTCAGACAGGATTGCAAGATTTATAATTTGATCAGGATATTCCTGCTTTACAAAGCTGCATGCTAGACGACTAATCACAATGTAAATAAGCTATTTCTACAGATGTTTAGCTCCTTGTCTCTGTACGTGCCCTGCAAAAGGTCACTGAGGAGACAGAAGCTCAATGATTACACGTGAAGGATACAATGTTGCAAATGCCTGAACGATACATAGTTGCAATGATACACAGTTGCAAACACATGAATGATACATAGTTACAACAAAAAACTATATATTAAAAAGCTAATGGATATATTTTATTATTATTATTGAAAAGTGCTGAATATCTTGTGATTGGAAGTGGTTAGAACTAAAATACAAATTTGGGCGTAAATGGAAATATATTAATTGATCAATGACAGTTGTGTCTTATTGTAACACTTTTTGAAAAATGAACATGTGGTACTTATGTTGTTTATAAATCTAAATCTAACCATAATTTAGATGGTTATAATAAAGCATATTGCTTATGGCAGTCTTTATTTGGGGGAAATAATCACGATTGCAATTCTTATATTAAGTTATAATGATTCTGATATAAAAGACAGATGCAAATGCTGTCTTTTTTAAAATTGTTCTGCATTTAAAATTGTCTTTATTATTTTGTTCAACACATCTTTATCACAATGGAATCTTCCCAGCTGAAGAACCTACAACTGATTTGTTAAAAATAAATTAAAACTCAGCATTTGGTCAAAAAACTTGAAATGGGAAATGCTCAATATAAAGTGGAGAATAACATAAAACATCAAAAACATCATTCTCTTTTTAGTTCCAGCCCAGTAGCGAATTCAGCTGGGTGCTCTTTCTCAAGGGAGCCATTTAAGAATATAAAATTGTAGACTATTAGGTTTATGAATTAGAGTTCTGCAAAGCGTGGCTTCTTCTGAATGAGTTGACATCTCTGATATCTGACCTCTAAGATGTCATCATCTGAGTCTAACCTGTCAATAAAACTGTCTGCAATTACTATATATCAGAAAATATCAATTAGATAATATTACAATTCAGGCCATAATTTCCTGATTTAAGAATTCTGCTTCAAGAAAAGCAAACAAATGTTAATTACCAACAAGATACATATCCAAAGCAAACTGACTACTTCTTCCCAAGGAGTGTGAGTTATAACCATTATTTTTCCAAAGTATTTGTTTCCCCCACACCATTTAAAATTATCATATCTAAAGATAAAATTTATAAAATAACCATTCCTGCAACTTGTACCAATCTGGCCCATGCCATGTCCAAAATGAAAACATCCTTTTAGATTAAGATTGTGATTTTATTAATGGAGACCAGAATGTCTGAAGTCAATGCATCAAAGCTGGAAGTCTTTTAAATAATGTCCAGCATATTTATTTATGTTTCATGTTATTTGATTGCCTATCTCCCTCAAGGGGGGGCTCTGAGTATGTACAATATAACCAATATACTGTAAATATCAAAAAGTACACTGGGGCCCAATGTCGTTCAAAACACTGTATTGGTATAACATTTCAGAATATTTTTAAAAATGCCAATAAGTATAAGTAATAAACTCTGCTGTAATTCAATTCACATTTAGATAAATAGTTCAGAAACAACTGAACAATATATTCAATTACAAGTTCATTTTGTCTTTCCTGAATCCAGATTTTCTTATTATCCCTTTTCTTACTTTGTTATAAGGTTGCAGATATCACTGTTTCTATTACTGTTCCATTTATTAAGTTTCTGTTCTGATAATTTTTCTGATAACACTAAAAAAGCCTTTCAGCAAAGCCTGGAGGAATTTCCAGCCTTCTGGAAAATTCTCACTGAGAATTGCAATAGAATATAGTTTGTGTTTTAGAGCCCAGAAAAACAAGAATTGCATTAGTATCAGGATTAATTAGGATTCTCCAAAAAGCATTTAAAATGTCCAAAGCTTCACTCATACATTTTTTCCTCCCCACAGAAATTCTCATTCCGGTTACCACATTGGGAAGAAATGTGAAGTTCAAATATGGCAAGACGCATTACAACTGTGGTTCTATTTGAGCCAGTTGCTTAAAATAATTGAAACCATGTCCAACTGAGGGGCCATTGATTGCAGCAAAATCTTTCCACTTGGAGAATCTGTGACTTGATAAAAGCTGTTGGGCAAAAAAAAAAAAGTTAAACATGAGAAAACTGGAAAATGGCTGACATTACATTGGGGAATAACCTCAAAGCAGTTTATAAAAGCAAGTAGACAAAAATATAATCAATAACACTCCTTTTAGTTCCAGCCCCATAGTGAATTCAGATGGATGATCTTTCTGTAGGGAACCTCTGAGGATATAAAGATTTAAATTTCATCTATCTGTCTGTCTAGTTGGCTATCAAATTCTTCTGCAGAGAAGGATCTCACTTCCATTTTACAGTGTCAGGGTCTCCCAGCCAAATAATATCCTACTGCAACCATCTTCCCAATGGTCAATCATTCTCTCATTCTTGCCTTTGAGGATAATATAAATTAAATAAAAAAATAAATATATAAATAAATAACATTTTTCAGCCATATCTCAGCCTTAACAACCTTTGAATGTATTTTTTCCTTTAAGTTGTACAGTAGCAGTTATAATTTGCATCCTAATTTTAATTGTATTTTCCACTTTTTAATCACATTGCTATGTACTACTAATTTGGATGTATTAAAAATGGAAATTCTGAAAGGGAAGGCGGTCATCCCCAGGGATGGGATTCTATTGGTTCAGCCCAGTTCAGCCGAACTGGTAGCTCCAAATATCATCTAGGAGCAAATAGTTCACTCCAATGATCAGCTGCTGGGCCCACTTGCCCGCCCTGGCTCCATACTGACTTTTATTTCCTGCTTTTGATGCTCAGCTGCGTCATGCGGCACAGCAGATTGCTGAATGTCAGCTGTTGAAAAGATAGGGAGAGTGCAAGAGTGCAGGAGAAGTTCAGTAGAAAAGCCTCTGCATGCGCACAAAGTGCATGTGTGCACATATTGCACACCCACCAAACTGGTGGTAAACTAATTTGAATCCCACCCCTGGTCATGCCAAATGATATCTAGCTGGGAAGAAGGTGTAGTGCTTTTCCTTCAGCTTTTTGTCTTCCATTAGTTGGAAATGAAGCCCAGTTTTAAGGGATCTTTTAGTCAATTCTCCTGCTCCTTTACATATCCTGGACTGGTTTAAAACTCACACACACACACACACACACACACACACACACACACACACACA
>BLBF01000025.1:31230735-31313645 GCA_015471245.1 Laticauda colubrina | reverse complement strand
TTATCAAAGTATGCCAAGGTCAACGGACAGAGGCCTCATCATCACCTGAAGATGCCCACATGATCATATTCACAACTTCTAATTGAAAGTCTCATCTGAACTATTGGGGGTGGGAACAATTCATCACTTTGTATATATGAATTGCGCGCCTAATTTCTCAGATTCAGAATTCTTTGGTTGCTACCACTTCACTTTCAGTAAAAGATATCTTTTCTCTAAACCAAAGAGCCTAAGCATTTCTTTCCTGGATCTTGAATGGAGCTCCTTTTGACATTATTCTGAATCTCTCCACCAGCCCACCCGGAGAGAATACCCAATTTTCTTCTGAGGGGGCCTGGACATCATATCATCTTCAAATAGTGACCAAGAGGATCCGGGAGCCATTGGAGGGCAAGATTCTGTGCTGGTGCAGGAAGCCCAATCGCTAGCAGAGCTCAGTTTGTAAGAGGATCTAGCTGTGAAGCCCAGATGGTCGGTGGGGGTTGGTTGGAAAGATCCAGAGAAGGACCCTCCCCCCCGGGATCACAACTACCCACCGGCTTGGAAAAGAGGAGCCTTGGCAAGAGAAGGAAAAGAGGGAACTCTTACTGGATCAAGCCAGGAGACTCCTTGATGAAGCCTTTGAACCACCCCAAGATGCACAAAGGTATGTAGGGGGAGGGGAAGTAGCCCCAGCCAGAAGAAGCAGAGCAGCTCCCTCTCCCATAAATCAACCCGATCCAGCAGCAACCCCGAGGCTTTCAGCGGGAGCTGTGATTCCTAGAAGGCGTAGAGTTCCTAGGCTGCCTCCGTTAGAAGTAAAATACGGGGGGGGGGGGGATCCCAAAACCTTGGGAGTTTTCCTAGCTCAAGTTTGGAGCCATATGGAAGAATACGGGGAGGACTTTCCCTCAGAAGCAGCCAAAGTGAGGTGTGTTACCAGGGCTCTGGAGGGAATAGTGGCAGAGTGGATGGTGACCTTGCATAATGATAATGCTCCTCAGTTGCTGAACTACAACCTGTTCATGGCTGCACTGAGGGCTAGGTTTGAGGACCCACTGGCAGAGAGCAAGGCCCAAATTAGGATGAAAACCATAAAACAGGAGCGGAGGTCTGTGGCTGATTACACCCAAGAATTTAGACAGTTAACCGGCCATTTCCGAGGCTGGCCCCAAGAAGCCCTGATTGAACTGTTTAAAGATGGTTTAAATGAAGATGTGTACCAGAGATGCATTGCTAGAAGAGACCCCAATGACTTGCAGATGTGGTACTTGCTGGCAGAAGTGGAGATGATTTAACCCGAAGCAAATGGCGGGGAGATTATGGGTGGAGCAAGTTTTCCCCCCCACGTCCTCAAGAGGCTCCTAAATCTCAGAGGGGAGGAGTGGCGGCAAGACCCAACCCCTTGGCCTGCTTTCGATGCGGGAAGGAAGGTCACCGGGCTGTGAATTGCAGAGTCAAGCTGGAGCCAAAGGGGGTGCCAAAGGAAGGAAAGAAACCTGAAAAATCCCCAGCGAAGCCTTGCAAAACAGCACTAAAGTCGAAAGAGTCGGCAGAGGTCGCCCCTCCCGCAGGAGAGGAATCAGAAGCCCCAGTGACCCCTGAGGAGGAGGATTTTGACTCAGAAGACGACTTCCTGGTAAGTCCAAGCATGGGCCCTATGACCATTCCGGTGAAGTTGAGGGTTCCCAATTCAGGGGTCAAAGGGGAAATGCTAGCCCTGTTAGATTCTGGGTGCACAAGGTGTATAATCAACATGGAATTAGTGAAGAAAATGGGCCTAAAGCTAAAACCTTTGAAGATGCCCATTTCCTTTTGCCAACTAGATGGATCAGTGGCTGGAGGTTGCCCCGCACGTTTTGTCACGGAACCTATAGAAATGGTCATGGGAGACCATGATGAGACCCTGCGTTTTATTGTGGTTCCTGGGATGGAGCAACCATTAATACTGGGACTGCCCTGGCTCCAGAAATGGAACCCCCAGGTTAACTGGAGGAAGGGGTTGTTGCGCATACGCACAAAGCAGCGACCGAGAGGAGGGGCCAGATCTCAGCCGAAGCCTGAGGACCTAATTGAAATAGCTTCCACAGGTACTGAGCCCATGAAAGGGGAGAAAAAAATTCCAAAAGAGTATTGGGATTTAAAAGAAGTGTTCAGTGAGAAGGCCTCGGATGAGCTTCCGCCTCACCGGCCAACAGACTATGCTATTGAGGTTTTGCCTGGGGTGAAGCTCCCGAAACCAAAGTTGTACACAATGACCACATGGGAATTGGAAGAGCTAAGATTGTTTATAGATAAAAATCTGGAACGTGGTTTCATTCAACCTGCTAGACCCCCAGGTAGCAGCCCCCGTGTTGTTCCAGGAAAAGAAAGATGGTTCCAAACGCTTGGTGGTGGATTACAGAAATTTGAACACTATTTCTGTGGAAAACGTGTACCCCCTTCCTTTGATGAAGGACATGTAGGCCCATTTAGTGAAGGGAAAGATTTTCCTGAAGTTGGATTTGAGAGAAGCATACTACCGAATTCGAATTAAGGAAGGAGATGAGTGAAAGACTGCTTTTAACTGCCCGATGGGTTGCTTCCAATTCAACGTTCTTCTTTTTGGTTTACAAGGGGCCCCAGCTGTATTCATGCAAATGATCAATCAAATGTTACATGAACATTTATACAGGGGGGTTCTGGTTTATCTTGATGATATCCTTATCTACACGGAAACTCTGGATGAACATGTGAAGTTAGTGTGGTCGATTCTACAAAAACTGTGTGCCGCGAAGTTGTATTCTAAATTGTCAAAGTGTGAATTCCACCAAGACAAAATTGACTATTTGGGATATCGCATTTCATCTGAAGGCATAGAGATGGATCCAGAGAAGGTGCCTGCCGTTCTGGAATGGGCTCCACCACGCACCAGAAAACAACTTCAAAGCTTCTTGGGATTTGCAAATTTTTACCGGCAATTTCTCCCGACGTTTGCTAAGATAGCAATGCCCATCACAAATCTCTTGAAAACAAAAGGGGAGGTGAAGCCAAGGCCAGGAAAGCCACTGGAGTGGTCCATGGAGTGCCAAGCCGCTTTTGAAAACTAAAACGACTGTTTGTTGCAGAACCAGTGCTGAAGCACCCGGATATGGACACTCCTTTCGTGATTCAAGCCGATGCAAGTGATGTGGCTATTGGAGCGGTATTACTTCAAGCCAACGAGAAAGGGACCTTACAGCCTTGTGCGTATACCTCCCGTAAGCTGTCTGAAACAGAGAGAAGATGGGCCGCCTGGGAGAAAGAAGCTTTTGCAGTTCCTTGGGTCTTGCTGACCTGGAGACATTTCCTGGAAGGAGCAAAGCACCCATTTGAGGTATGGACTGATCATAAGAATTTGGAAGCCTTAAAAACGCCTCGGAAACTGTCCCCTAAACAAGTTCGCTGGGCCCAGTATTTCAAGCGATTCAATTTCTCCTTGAAGTACATTCCAGGCGGGAAGAATTTCATGGCGGATGCTCTCTCTAGACTACCTCAATATAACAGTATGCGCCAGGAGGTGATAAGCCCAATTGTCTCAGCCAAACATCTAGCCGCCCCAGTGATCACCAGAGCCCAAAGGAAGAACCAAGAAGTGGTTTTATTGAATGACCTAACCGAACAATTAAAAGAACCTTTAAAACTGGACGAATGGTTCCTGGCTCATTCAAGTGACTATACAATTAGAGATGGCTTGGCTTGGGTGGGGGCCAAGTTGTATGTGCCACAAGTGCTGAGGGGCCAAATACTACAACAGGCTCATGATTCTAAAGCAGCTGGCCAATTCGGATTTGTGAAGACCTTGCATCTGGTTAAGCGGCAATTCTGGTGGCCTACTTTAAAGAAGGACATTGAAGCTTATGTAGCTAGCTGTCCAATTTGTGCTTCAGCAAAGAGACCTCCTGGTAAGCCGGTAGGATTGTTACAAAATGTAGCTAGACCAACGACTCCCTGGAAAGAAATCTCGATGGACTTTGTAGAAGAATTACCCGAAAGTGGTGGAAACACGGTCATCTGGGTAGTGACTGATTTGTTTTCCAAACAAGTACATTGCATACCTTGTTCCAAGATTCCCTCTGCTCAGATGCTGGCTAAACTGTTTATTTCACATATCTATAGGTTACATGGAGTTCCGGAACGCATAATCTCTGACAGAGGGGTCCAGTTTACCTCAAATTTTTGGAAAGAGTTCCTGAAGTTAATAGGCTCCGCCCAGGGGTTAAACTCCGCCCACCACCCCCAAACTAATGGGGCCTGTGAGAGGACTAATGCAGTGTTAGAACAATATCTTAGATGTTACATAAATTATCAACAAGATAACTGGTCCGAATTACTACCATTTGCCGAAGTGGCATATAACAACTCCGTACACAGTAGTACTGGATTTTCTCTATTTAAAGTGGCTTCGGGACAAGATTTCATTCCCATACCTGAACTTCCTCGTGAAAAACCTCACATCCATTCGTTGGATGAATGGATAACTCAACTCCAACTTAACTGGCCAGTTGCACGCAAAGCATTAGATGAGGCCCATAAAGCTCATAAGAAATTTGCAGACGAGAAAAGATCCCCACAGAAAGAATATAAAGTGGGCGACAAGGTTTTCTTGTCCACCAGATACCTGCAGACCACTCAAAAGTCAAAGAAGCTTGGTCCTAAGTATGTTGGTCCTTTCACGATTGAACGGATTGTAAATCCTGTAACAGTCCAGCTGAACTTACCAAAAACTCTTCGACGAATTCATCTGGTATTCCATGTTAGTTTGCTAAAACCTGAACGTACTTCTGACTTAAGACCCATCCAGGCTGACCCTCCCATACCAATACTGATTGAAGGTGAACAACATTTTGAAGTTAAAGAAATTCTGGACTCTCGCAAATGGAGGGGTCGACTCCAGTATCTTGTAGCCTGGAAACATTTCCCTTCTTCCCAAGCCCAATGGGTTAACGAAACCGACGTTAAAGCTCCTAAGTTGACCAAAGCATTTCATTACAAGTATCCTGATAAGCCTTAGGAGTGTATTGTTTTGTAATTGTTTAATGATTAATAATTGTCTTTATATTTTCTCCTCTCACTCCTCTAGGACTGATGGTTTTCCTTTTTCTAGGAGGGCCGAATGTCAGCCTTCAAGATCTTCTACTATCGCTTTGCATCTTTCGGCTGTCATAAGAAACGGGGTGGGGGGGAGAAGGGGAGGAAGGGATAAGTCCTGGAAGTGAGCTGGAGGTGTTACATTCTTCTGTTGTGTAAATGGGGGGGGGAAGCATACAATAGAGTTAGGTTTCTATTTCTCACTTAGCTTTATTTTCTCTGCGCAACGGCAACCCGTTATCAAAGTATGCCAAGGTCAACGGACAGAGGCCTCATCATCACCTGAAGATGCCCACATGATCATATTCACAACTTCTAATTGGAAGTCTCATCTGAACTATTGGGGGTGGGAACAATTCAACACTTTGTATATGTGAATTGCGCACCTAATTTCTCAGATTCAGAATTCTTTGGTTGCTACCACTTCACTTTCAGTAAAAGATATCTTTTCTCTAAACCAAAGAGCCTAAGCATTTCTTTCCTGGATTTTGAATGGAGCTCCTTTTGACACCTCGGGCTTATCAAAATACTTGGAATGAAATGCTTTGATCAACTTAGGGACTTTAACATTGGTTTCGTTAACCCATTCGGCTTGTGAAGAAGGGAAATGCTTCCAGGCTACAAGATACTGGAGCCGACCCCTCCATTTGCGAGAGTCCAGAATTTCTTTAACTTCAAAATGTTGTTCACCTTCAATCAGTATTGGTATGGGAGAGTCAGTCTGGATGGGTCTTAAATCAGAAGTATGTTCAGGTTTAAACAAACTATCCTGGAAAACCGGGTGAATTCGTCGAAGAGTTTTGGTAAGTTCAGCTGGACTGTTACAGGATTTATAATCCATCCAATCGTGAAAGGACCGACGTATTTAGGACCAAGCTTCTTTGACTTTTGAGTGGTTTGCAAGTATCTGGTGGACAGGAAAACTTTATCACCTACTTTATATGATTTCTGTGGATATCTTTTCTTGTCTGCAAATTTCTTTGAGCTTGATGGGCCTCATCTAATGCTTTACGTGTTACTGGCCAATTAAGTTGGAGTTGAGTTATCCATTCATCCAATGAATGGATGTTAGGTCTTTCACGAGGAAGTTCAGGTATGGGAACGAAATCTTGTCCCGAAGCCACTTTAAATGGAGTGAATCCAATACTACTATGTACGGAGTTGTTATATGCCACTTCAGCAAATGGTAGTAAGTCAGACCAGTTATCTTGTTGATAATTTATTTGACATCTAAGATACTGTTCTAACACTGCGTTAGTCCTCTCAAAGGCCCCATTGGTTTGGGGGTGGTGGGCGCAGCTTAAGACCTGGGCGGAGCCTATCAACCTCAGGAACTCTTTCCAAAATATGAGGTAAATTGGACCCCACTGTCAGAGATTATGCATTCCGGAACCTATAGATATGTGAAATAAACAGTTTAGCCAACGTCTTAGCAGATAGAATTTTGGAACAAGGTATGCAATGTACCTGTTTGGAAAACAAATCGGTTACCACCCAAATAACTTTGTTTCCACTGCTTTCGGGTAATTCTACTATAAAGTCCATAGAGATTTCCTTCCAGGAGGCTGTTCGTCTAGCTACATTTGGTTACAACCCTGCCGGCTTACCAGGAGGTCTCTTTGCCGAAGCACAAATTGGACAACTAGCTACATAAGCTTCAATGTTCTTCTTCAAAGTAGGCCACCAGAATTGCCGCTTAACCAGGTGTAAGGTTTTCACAAATCCAAAGTGACCAGCTGCTTTAGAATCATGAGCTTGTTGTACTTGTGGCACAAACTTGTGGCCCCTCAGCACTTGTGGCACAAACAACTTGGTGCCCACCCAAGCCAAACCATCTCTAACTGTATAGTCTTTCAAATGAGCCAAGAACCAATCATCAAGTTTTAAAGCTTCTTTTAGTTGTTCGGTTAGGTCATTCGATAAATCCACTTCTTGTTTCTTCTTTTGGGTTCTGGTGATCATTGGGGTGGCTAGATGTTTGGTTGAAACAATTGGACTTATCACCTCCTGGCGCATACTATTATATTGGGGTAGTCTAGAGAGAGCATCCGCCATGAAGTTCTTCCCGCCTGGAATGTACTTCAGTGAGAAATTGAACCGCTTGAAATACTGGGCCCAGCGGACTTGTTTAGGGGACAGCTTCCGAGGCATTTTCAAGGCTTCCAAATTTTTATGGTCAGTCCATACCACAAATGGATGTTTTCCTTCAACCAGGAAATGTCTCCAGTCAGCAAGCCCCAATGAACTGCAAAAGCTTCTTTTTCCCAGATTGCCCACCTTC
Organism: Laticauda colubrina; assembly: GCA_015471245.1. NCBI lineage: Eukaryota > Metazoa > Chordata > Lepidosauria > Squamata > Elapidae > Laticauda > Laticauda colubrina. Next base: position 31,306,276 of record BLBF01000025.1, on the reverse strand, counting down.
TCTCTGTTTCAGACAGCTTACGGGAGGTATACGCACAAGGCTGTAAGGTCCCTTTCTCATTGATTTGAAGTAACACCGCTCCAATGGCCACATCACTCACATCGGCTTAGATCACGAAAGGACCCTCCATATCCGGGTGCTTTAGTCCTGGTTCTGCAGCAAACAGTTGTTTTAGCTTTTCAAAAGCTGCTTGGCACTCCATGGACCACTCCAACAGCTTACTCGGCCTTGGCTTCACCTCTCCTTTTGTTTTTAAGAGATTTGTGATGGGCATTGCTATCTTAGCGAACGTCGGGAGAAATTGCCGGTAAAAATTTGCAAATCCCAAGAAGCTTTGAAGTTTTTTTCTGGTACGTAGTGGAGCCCATTCCAATACGGCACACACTTTCTCTGGATCCATTTCTATGCCCTCAGATGAAATGCGATATCCCAAATAGTCAATTTTCTCTTGATGGAATTCACACTTGGATAGTTTAGCATGCAACTTAGCAGCACACAGTTTCTGTAGAACTGACCCCACCAGTTTCACATGTTCATCCAGAGTTTCCGTGTAGATAAGGATATCATCAAGATAAACCAGAACTCCCCTGTATAAATGTTCATGTAACACCTGATTGATCATCTGCATGAATACAGCTGGGGCCCCTTGTAAACCAAAAGGAAGAACGTTGAATTGGAAGCAACCCATCGGGCAGTTAAAAGCGGTCTTCCACTCATCCCCTTCCTTAATTCGAATTTGGTAGCATGCTTCTCTCAAATCCAACTTCGTGAAAATCTTCCCCTTCGCTAAATGGGCCAACATGTCCTTCATCAAAGGCAGTGGGTACACATTTTCCAAGGAAATGGTGTTCAAATTTCTGTAATCCACTACCAAGAGTTTTTAGCCATCTTTCTTTTCACAGAACAACACGGGGGCCGCTCTCCGGGGCCTAGCATGTTGGATAAAACCACTCTTTGATTTAGAGAAAAGTTATCTTTTACTGAAAGTGAAGTGATAGCAACCAGAGAATTCTGAATCTGAGAAATTAGACGCGTAAATCACATATACAAAGTGATGAAAGTGTTCACATCCCCAATGGTTCAGATGAAACTTCCAATTAGAAATTGTGAATATGATCATGTGGACATCTTCAGGTGATGATGAGGCCTCTGTCCATTGACCTTGGCATACTTTGATAACGGGTTGCAGTTACGCAGAGAAAAGAAAGCTAAGCGAGAAATAGAAACCTAAGTCTGATGTATGCTTTCCCCCCCTTGATTTACATAACAGAAAAATGTAACACCTCCAGCTCACTTCCCAGACTCATCTCACTCTCCCCTCCCCCCGTTTCTTATGACAGCCGAAAGATGCAAAGCGATAGTAGTAGATCTTGAAGGCTGACAGGGCAGTTTACAATCATAAACAATTAAAACTCTACAAAAATAAAATAAATACTACACAGAGCCAAATACCACAGCTCAGTTAAAAGATGGGGAGATTGGAAGCAGTATGGAGGTCGGGGAAGAGGTGGGATCTGTTGTTAATCAATCAACCCCTTACACTGGGACACTCCCCCATTGAAGCCCCAAGCAAACTGTCACAGCCAGATCTTTAGGCTCTTTTAGAACAGTGGTTCCCAAAGGGGGTGGGGTACCGCATCCTGGGAGCAATGGGATGCCTTATGGGGGCGCTAAGAGGCAAGGGGGCTGGCAGGGGGCTGCTAAGAGGCAGCAGGGGGGCATTTGAGGTGCCGGTTCTGCAGGCCTCGGTGCAACAGTCAATGGTCACCCCATTGACTGTTGCACTGAAGCCTACGGAGCAGGTGCCTCGAACACCCCTTGCTGCCTCTTAACGCCCCCAAGAAAGCAAGGTAAAAGTGCATGCACTGCCTCATAGTTGTGTCACAGGAACTATGTAGGGTGGACCTTTCGACATGTTGAGTGTTCCTGGTCGAGACAAGTGTCGGAAGATTTTTCCTTGGTGGGCCAAGATCTAGAAGTCAGTATGAAGCGATGTCGGGGATTACAAGAGGTGGGACGGGCTCTGCTCAGAAGCGGCTTCTGAAGGGGGGGTGCAAAAAGGCAGCAGGGGAGCGTTCAAGGCACCAACACTGCAGGCTCATCCCATTGACTGTTGTACCAGAGCCACCGCGTTGAACACAGCAGCATCAGCACATTGGGAAAGTCACTCTGGCTTTGCTCTATTTTTCCAAAGTGCCGCCGCTGTTGCATTCTGTCTGCCTGCCTGCCTGCCTTCCTGTCTACATACCTAGCTACCTAGCTACCAATATAGATCTATCTTCCTACCTACCTACCTATCCATCCATCCGTCCATCCATCCATCCATCCATCCATCCAAAAGGTCTGTCTGTCTGTCTTCCTGCCTGTTTGGCTGCTTGCCTCTTACCTACCTATCTACCCATACATTCATCCAAAAGATCTGCTTGCCTCCCTCCCTCCCTATCTATCAATATATCTACCTACCCCCTACTTATCTATCTACCTACCTATCTATCTATCCTTACATCCATCCAAAAGGTCTGCCTGCCTGCCTGCCTGCCTGCCTACCTACCTGCCTGCTTGCCTGTCTTTTTGTCTACCTACCTACCGACCTACCTATCAATATAGATCTACCCACCTACATATATACTTATCTACCTATCTACCTACTTATCTACCTATCTACCTACCTACCTATTTATCTCTCTATCTACCTACCTATCTATCCATACATACATCCAAAAGGTCTGTCTGTCTGTCTTCCTGCCTGCCTGCCTACGTACCTATCTATCCATACATTCACCCAGAAGGTCTTCTTGCCTGCCTACCTGCCTACCTTCCTATCTACCAATATATCTATCTACCTACCTACCTGTCTTTCACTGTCTCTATCTATCCATCCATCTATGTTTGAAGTGCCGGCCCTGCAGGCACATCGGGAAAGTAGAGCAAAGCCAGTCTGGGGGGAAAGAAGGGAGGAAGGGAGAGAGAGAGAGAGAGAGAGAGAGACCTGATGCATCAGACGGAAATGAAGCCTAGTTTCGACTGAGGCTCTTTTCCACATTGAAACATCTTTCCCAGAACATTGAAACCTCTTTGGCTTCTATTAAAGGTTTTGTGAACAAAATATGGTCAAGACTATCAGGAAGCTCTCACATTTTCTTGAGGCTTTAAACAGGATCCATTGGACCAGATCTCCTCCCTAAAAAATTACTTTTCTTCAATGTATTACAGTGCCAATACTGAAGAAGGCAAAACCAAATTGTATTGGTAAATTACAAGGAGAACACACACACACACATGCTCCCTTCTAACCCTGCCGGAGCAGGTGATTGGACTAGAATAGATATCTCATTATCTTTCTCCTCTCTCCCTCTCTCCTTTATTTCTTTTTCTTTCTGTACCTTCACGGCAGTGATGGCACATATGAAAAGTAGAGCAAAGCCAGAGGTTGGTAATTTTTGCTGCAAAGAATCACAAAAGCTTCTGGGCTGTGCACAAAAAAAGACACACATGTCAATGCAATTCAGCAACATAAAATAAAGAAATACAAATATAACAAATCAACAAGAATTAGCAAAGCATCTCTGATTACATTCTATTCACTACTAGAATCTAATCAGCGATGCTTCACCGATTCTAGTCCAATGACCTCCTCCAGCAGGGTTAGAAGGGCGTGTGTATGTATGTGTGTGCATGGCTGTCAAAACTTCAAAAACAGGTCAAGTAGCTCTGGGGAGGCCAGTCATAAATTGGAACACTTGCTAAACAACTGGCCATTAAGTGAGGACCACTTGTATTTAGTTTGCCAATTAACTGCCCACACCCACCCAGTCACATGACCATCAAACCACAGCTACCTGGTCATGTGACCAGCAAGCCATGCCCAGCCAACAAGCCACACCAGCCAGTCATGTGACCAGCAAGCCACATCCTCAAATTAGGCCATGCCCAGAGAAATTTGAATCCCACCTCTGGGTGGGGGACACCAAGGATGAGTTTGTAGCACCAAGGGGGCTGAAAAAGTTTGAGAACTTTTTAGAAGGTCGGGAAGGTTGGCCAACCTCAATCTGAGAGGTAAGGTGCTCCACAGGGCAGGTGCAATGGCAGAGAAAAAAGAGGTGTTTTTCTGGGCTCTGGTAACCACTAGAGCTGAGAACTGTTTGGCGGGGAAAATAGGCCAGACTTCTGGGCGGGCATGATTATATTGAAATAATCTAGATAAAGCATCTGCCATGAAATTCTTCCCCCCTGGAATGTACTTCAATGAAAAATTAAAGTGTTAGAAGTACTGCGCCCAGCAAACTTGCTTGGGAGACAGTTTCTGAGGCATTTTCAAAGCCTTAAATTCTTATGATTCGTCCACACCTCAAAAGGGTGTTTTGCCCCTTCTAGAAAATGCCTCCAGGTTAACAGAGCCCAGAAAACTGCAAAAGCTTCTTTTTCTCAGATGGCCCATCTTATTTCGGTCTCAGTTAGTTTACGGAAGGTATATGCACACGGTTGCAGGGTCCCCATCTCATTTGCTTGTCGTAACACCACCCCAACTGCTACGTTGCTCGTGTCAGCTTGGATTACAAAAGGGGCATCCATGTCCGGGTGCCTGAGCACTGGCTCAGCAGCAAACTGTTGTTTCAGCTTATCAAAAGTGGCTTGACACTCCATGGACCACTCCAGTAGTTTAGTAGGTTTCAGTTTCACCTCCCCTTTGGTTTTTAGGAGATTTGTAATAGGCAGTGCAATCTTTGCAAAAGCAGGGGAAAACTGATGGTAAAAATTAGGAAACCCCAAGAAACTTTGTAGTTGTTTTCTGGTGCGGGGAAGGGCCCATTCCAAAATGGCATGAATTTTCCCCAGATCCATTTCTATGCTGTTATGTGATATGCGATAGCCTAAATAGTCAATTTTTTCCTGGTGGAATTCACACTTGGACAACTTTGCATACAGTTCAGCAGCTCAAAGTTTTTCCAGAACTTAAGTAAGCTTCTCTCAGATCGAGTTTCGTAAATATTATCCCTTTGGCTAAGTGGGCCAACATATCCTCCATCAAGTGAAGGGGGTACCTGTTCTCCACTGAAATTGAGTTGAGATTCCTATAATCCACACACAAATGAAGAGAGTCATCTTTCTTCTCATGGAATAATACTGGTCGATACTCGAGGCCTAGCAGGTTGGATGAAACCACATTCCAAATTTTTATCAATAAATGACCACAGCTCTTCTAGCTCCCGTGGTGTCATTGAATATAGTTTCAGTTTTGGGAGTTTCACTCCTGGCAAAATTTCAATACTGCAATCTGTTGAGCGATGGGGGGGGGGGGGAGCTCATCCCAGGCCTTCTCACTGAATACTTCCTTTAAGTCCCAATATTCTTCTGGAATTTTATCCTCCCCCCTCAGCCTCTCAATGCCCATGGAGGCCAGCTGTGTGGGATTCTGGGGTTTCTGTTGAGATTGCCCCTTCCATTCTGGGGGTTGGTCAGTACATATGCACAATGATCCCCTCCTCCAGTCAACATGGAGGTTCCATTTCTGGAGCCAGGGCAAACCCAGTATTAGGGGGCACTCCATACCAGGGGCAACAATAAAGTACAAAGTCTCTCTATGCTTCCCCATCATCATTTCTACTGATTCCATTATGAAATGTGCAGGGCCGCCCCAGCTACCAATCCATCCAGTTGGCAAAATGCTATGGGCGTTTTAAAAGTTTTTAGGCTTAAACCCATGTTCTCTACGACGTCCAAGCTGATTATGCATTTTGTGACCCCAGAGTCTAACAAGGCCAACATTTCCCCTTGGCCTCCAAATGTGGGTATCCTTAATTTCATTGGAATGGTCATAGGGCCCTTGTTTGGACTGAGTCATCTTCTGATTTGGATTCACTCTCTTCAGAAGAGGTTGGAGTTCCTGGTTCCTCTCCTTTCAGAGGGGCAATTTATACAACCTCCTCCGCTTTAAGTGCCCTTTTTCAAGGCTTGACTGGAAGTTTTTCAGGTTTTCTTCCTCCTCCTGGCATTCCCTGTGGTTCTGGCTTGGCACGACAGTCTGCAGCCCGGTGACCTTCCCACATCGGAAGCATGCAGTGGTCTTGGGTTTTGCCACCAGCCCTCCCTTTTGAAGTTGAAAGGCTTCTTGGGGGCTGGTGGGGAGGACTTGTTCCAACCAAGCCCCCCCGGCATCTGTTTCGGGTTAGATCAATTTCCATCTCTGCTGCCGGTACATACCACAGCTGCAGCTCACTGGGGTCTCTTATGGCAATGCAGCTTTGATAAATATATTCATTCAAGCCATCTTTAAAAGTTTCTATCAGGGCTCCTTTGGACCAGCCTCGAATATGGCACGCCAGCTCTCTAAATTCCTGGGTGTAATCGTCCACTGATCTCCGCCCCTGATTTATGGTTTTCATCCTAATTCTAGTTTTAAGTTCAGCTAATGGGTCTTCAAATCTGGCACGCAGTGCTGTCATGAGCAGGTCATAATTCATCAGCTTGGGGGGGGGTATTATCATAATGCAGTCACCATCCACTCTGCAGCTGTTCCTTCCAGAGCTTACAGAGTAACACATCTAACTTTGGCTGCTTCCGAGGAAAAATCATCTGCATAATCTTCCATGTGGCTCCAGACTTGTGCCAGGAAGAAACCTAACTCCTTGGGATCCACTCCATATTTTGCTTCCAATGGGGGCACCTTTGGAGTTTTACTCCTTCTGGAAATTATTCTCCCCTCTGGGGGGGCCCTGGGCTGCTGCCACCTGTTGCACCAGCCCAGATTGATTTATGGGGGTAGCTGCTCTGGTTCTCCTGACTGGGTCTGCTTCCCCCTCTTCCCTCTCATACCTTTGATCAGTCTGAGTTTCTCCAACAGCTTCATTTAGAAGATGCAGGGCTTGAGTTAGTAAAAAAATATTTCTTCTCTTGCCATGACTCTACTCTTCCACCAACTGTGAAAAGGTTCAATATTCTAGGCTCAAAGTGTCCTATTCTTATCAGTTAATTAAGCCATAACACCTGCAAAGGGTTCCTGAGCATTTAAATGGTCTCTCAGTCTGGTTCAGTAGGAAGCACAATCATGGGAAAGACTGCTGACCTGACAGTTGGGCAGAAAACCCTCACTGACCTTTTTGCATCTCATTTGGAAACCAAGGACCCAAAGTCTGGAGGAAGAATGGAGAGGCACACACTTCAAGATGCTTGAAGTCCAGTGTGAAGTTTCCACAGTCTGTGTTGATTTAGGGAGCCATGTCATCTGCTGGTGTTGGTCCACTGTACTTCATTAAGTCCAGGGTCAACGCAGCTGTCTACCAGGAGATTTTGGAGCACTTCATGCTTCCTTCCACAGATGAGCTTTATGGGGATGCTGACTTCATTTTCCAGCAGGACTTGGCACCTGCCCACACTGCCAAAAGCACCAAAACCTGGTTCAATGACGAGGGATTACTATGCTTGATTGGCCAGCAAACTTGCCTGACCTGAACCCCACAGAGAAACTATGGGGCATCACCAAGAGACAGATGAGAGACATGAGACTGAACAATGCAGAAGAGCTGAAGACTGTTATTGAAGAATCCTGGTCTTCCATAACACCTCAGCAGTGCCACAGGCTGATAGCTTCCATGCCACACCGCATTGAGGCAGTAAGTGCTGCAAAAGGCCCAAACCAAGTACTGAGTACATATGCAATGTTGGGATATGTGCAGAGTAACCCTTGTATAAAAAGGATATGCACACGGAAACAATTTAGGAGAACAGTTATGAAGAAAGATATAGCCACACAGAGTTGAACAAGTTGCTTTAATATTTACTTGAAGAAATAGCAGTCCAATAAACAGTCCATGTCATACATGTTTTTAACAGTCCAGAAATATCCAGTTATAAAGTCTTCTTACATCTAGTTATAAAGTCTTCTTACCGGTTCCCTGTCTTTTACAGCAGACAAATATCAAACCATAATGCAACGAATAACCTTAGATATCAACAGAATATCAAAATAAACAGGGTTAGTCAGTATCGATCCATGGTCAGTCAGTAACAGTATCAAGAGAGATCATCAGTGAAAAAGAGGAGAATTAAACCATGATCTATAGCTCCCTCTTATGGCAACTTGTAGCATAATTAACCAACCAGAACACAGCATAATACATTACAGTATTTTTCCTTAAAACTACAAACATATATATTTGTAGTTTATATATTGTCAACCCAACTACATTATTTACATATGCATAACTTGCATGCTTATACTTTTCAGAGGTCCGATATTGTTCTGTGTACAATCCTTGTTTTATTGATTGCATGTAATATTCTAATTTTCTGTGATTGTGGATTTGGGGTTTTCATGAGCTGTAAGGCATAATCATCACAATTATGACACATCACGGCTTGAATTATCTTGCTTTGCATGGACTGTGTAATGAGTCTATCTCATATATTAGGTTCACCTTTGAAGTTGCATTACTGAAATAAATGAACTTTTGCACGATATTCTAATTTTTTGAATTTCACCCATGCTGCTAATAATTTACTCTCAATATATCATGCACATAAATGGTAATAACAGATGTTGTTTGGTTAATGAATTACAGAAAGTATTCTTGCTAGGTCCTGTAAGATGTCACTGTTTAATAGATGGAATCTGGAGTGTACCCAACTCTAGCTGACCTGACCAGATGGATAGAAACATATGGAGACATTCATATGGACTAGCGTGAGGTCCCCTTTTAGAGGACAGTAACAAAGGCCCAGAATGGAACCCATAGCAAGCTGAACTGACCTCAAACTATGGTTGTATCACCAACCAAATGGTCTGTGAAGCAGGTCAGATCATACCCACTGTAAAAATTGCATCAAGAATAGATAGAAAATGTTATTTAAAATTGGAAGATTAAGAGCACTTTAACTTTCTCAAGTATGGGCTGGAAATGAAAGCAGTGTTTTGAAGATGTGGGTAGGGAAGATGATGAGGGAAGTTCTGCAGGGGTGGGGGTGACAGAATGTCCCTCATATGTACAAGAAATATCTGCCTCCTCTATTCAGGAAGGTTAAGTACAGAAGCTTCATCATATCAAATCGATGTAGTTAGAGGAGCAAAATTGTACCACCATATCTTTGCAGTTAGCCAACTCTACCAACTTTTGCTTAATTAGTTGGCACATTGCTGAGTGCCTAAATAACAGGGAGAGAAAAAAAAATAGGTTTGGGAGGTGGTGGTGGTGAGTTACTAGCGGAAGTGATTCTATTGTCACCATCAGGTATAAAAAGGGCAGCGTTTGCCTTAAAATGGCTTTGCCTCCCTCCCCTTCTGCCTCTGCTTGAGCCTCTACCTCAAAAGCCCCTGGGGGAAAAGGGGGAAATGCTCACGGTTGAAAGGATGCCCAGAAGTTTCTAGGATGCCCAGCCACAAACTGAGCAAGGGAGCTATAAGCCAAATGGGAGGTTGGGCTTGTCATTATATTAATTTTTGTAAAGATTTCTGAAATGGATCAATAGCAATAGCAATAGCAATAGCACTTAGACTTATATACCACTTTGCAGTGCTTTACAGCCCTCTCTAAGTGGTTTATAGACTCAGCATATTGCCCCCAACAATTTGGATCCTCATTTTACCCACCTCAGAAGAATGGAAGGCTGAGTCAATCTTGAGCCTGTTGAGATTTAAACTGCCAAATTGCAGGTAGCCAGCAGCGAGCAATCAGCAGAAGTAGCCTGCAGTACTGCACTCTAACCTCTGCACCACTGTGGCTCAATTTCATTTTGCCCTCTGTAGTCTTTGCCATAGACTATGGCAAATTGTTAATGCTGTAAAATACTTTAACATACCTCTGAGAAAAGCTAAAGGCAGATGCATCTTGATAAGCCCTTGTTCAACCAAGATTTCAAACATGGCTATTTTCCAGGATAAAGTTTAACTCCATTTCAAAGAAGCAAGGAAGCATAAATTGTATTGTTATTTTATCTCGATGATATTTTGTGCAGAGTATATTTACAACTTCCTTGATAACAAATATAAATTGTTTGTGCCTATATAGCTATATAAACTATGAAAAAGAATTAACATAGCCATTGAAAGAAAATAAAGATTTCAATGTGCATGTTTTCATAATTTATTTTTAAATTTTATACCTCTTTCATTTCACTCAGAAGCTTTTAAAGCAGTTTTTAGAATAAATACTAAAGTATCATGAAACAATGGCCATAAAACAAAACAGTTCATAGACTGTAAAGCTATCATTAAACCCCAGCAAACCATAACTTATACTTATTCCGTCAAGCAGGATTTCAGGGCAAAACAGCACAGGCGGAATTGTCAATTTACCTCGAATTTGCAGAGCTAAAATAAGAGATGGGTTTCCTTGCAAGGGCAAAGAAGCTCAGACGTAGAAGCCCTCCACAGAATTCTTTCTAAGAGTTTCTCTATCCCTCTAAAACCCCATTTCTCAAGCTAACAAACAAGAAAAGCAGTAGGTACAAGCAGTAGGTACAAGCAGTAGGTACAAGCAGTAGGTACAAGTAGGTACACCTACTTTTACAGATGCTTGGTTGCTTGAGCCCAGCTTTGGTCTGCAAGGATCCCAAAAACCAGATTGACTTCTGAACATTTAGCCTACAAGCCTTCTATCATTGATACAGAGGTGGGATTCAATTTTTTTACTACTGGTTTGGTGGGCGTGACTTGGTAGGTGTGGCAGGGGAAATCTCCAGTCAGAAGTGGTATTTGCTGGTTCTCTGAACTTCTCAAAATTTCCACTACCAGTTCTCCAGAACGGGTCAGAACCTGCTGAATACCACTTCTGCATTGGTGGAAATGGGGGAAGAAATAAATAATCATATAAAAAGTTAGATGACTTTTTTTGATTTATTTTTCCTATTATTTCAATTGTGGTCTTTTGAAAAGTGAAAAATTGCTATAAGCACATAATCCTAAGAAGATGTAATTATAGTAGAATGAATTGGAATGCTTTGGTTCCTATTTAAGAAAATATGCCTTGATTCACTGTAGCTTATTGTGGTCTTATTGTGACCCTGTCTTATTGTGACTTAGTAAATCTTAAACAAATCTTGGTTAAGTACATGGTTAAAACAATGTGTAAACTCTTGTCTTTATCAAGGAAGGCCACTGAATTGTCACTGTTAGGCTTCTAATTCTAAAATACAGAGGCCTGTGGATTGTCTGAGAGCAGAGGCAGATGGCCAAAACATTATGATCATGAAATTCTTGTGAGCCACCTGATGTGAAGGCTTTCAACTTGATGAGTCATAGGTTTCGCAGGTCTGGTCTAAATGTTAAGCACATCATCGGGCATGTTACATGAATGTCAAAAGCTCATTTGCATAATTTCCTTAATGATTTAGAACTCACTCATCTCCTATTATGTGAAGATTCTGAAATTCCAAAGCCTCCTTGAAAATGATGTGCCACCTACTTGAACCCACATGGTGAAAGATCTCAGTTCAGTAATGCCTAACCAATGGTTCCTGTGGTTGAGACCTCTGAGGCAGTAACATAGTGATTATAGTACGGATTAAATGTGCATATCTCGGAGGAGTTGTGGGTTCTGTAATAGCGGTTCTGTCGTGAGTAGCTATAGGCACATTTTCATCTTCCCTCGCATCTTGCACTGACAGCTAATGAAATTCTTTACAAATTATTTAACTTGCTATTTATGCTATTCCTTGTTAAATTGCTGCTGGAATGCTTTATTCTTTCCTAGTAAGTTTGTACCTTTCACCCCTGGTGTGCTGGTGTCTTAACTAGAACATCTGCTGTAGAAAAGATGCTGGTTTTGTTTTTTACATCTGTTTGGCTGAATATATAAGTAGAACTGAAATATAATTATATATATGGCAAAATGCATTTCAAAACATGTACTTTGAAATGGTGTGCCTGGATTTCTATTGTTTTCAGCATTAAGGGTGGAATACAAAGGACAAAGAAGAAACTGTTGCATCCAAAGAACAGTGCTGAGTGGTACTTTTCATGCAAATTACTAAGAAAGTAATATTGACAAAGTTCCATGTGGCATCTTGAGATGGAAGGACAGATCCGCTGGAGGAAAGAATTTGGACCGATGGAAGTTTCCTGAAAATGCATAATCAGGCACACATACATTTACTAATGGAAAGGGAGGGAAGTAGGGGTGGGATTCTACCTGTTTGGACTGGTTCAGTAGAACTGGTTGTTATGATTCTCTGTAGTTTGGAGAACCGGTAAACTGAGCCCCGCCCCTCTCTTCCCACTTCTCCACTCCCTGCTCTGTCAATCTCTATCACACATACGCAACATCATGCACATGCGTGACATGCCTGAAGCCTGCTTTTGCCTGCCTGCCAGGCCAGCCATTGCTGCCTGCTGTTCGCTGCGGCCCTGCCTGATCTGATGATCTCTCTGGGTGAGTGAGGCTCTGCAAGCCCTGGTTGCCTTTCCCCTTCTACCATGAGACTCTCCACTGTTCCTTCCAGCTGGGTTAGACTAATCCTAACCCCAACTGAGCAGCCCTGATCTGCCTGCTCACAGGTAATCCTGCAAGTCATGCTAGCCCCTCCCCCACCATCCCTAGGCTCAGTTGGCTGGCTTCCCCACAGGCGTGGTCCCATCCTTCCGACGGCGCTGGCTGGGGCCTACCTACCTGGGCCCCATACCCAGACTCAGCTGGCTGGCTAAGCCACCACATGGTACTCTCCCATCCATGTGGCAGGTGCGACGCAGTGACCTGCAGCAACGGTGATCCGACCAGTAGAGCGATGGATCCGCCTGCCTCCCATAAGCAGCGCCGTCACTGCCTCTGTCCTGCCGGGGACAAAATGAAAGGAAGTGGGCGAAGGTGGCTGAGGTGCTGCGGCGACGGCTCTGCTTATGGGAGGCCGTCAGGTCCCTGCCCTCCCGGTCAGAACACTGTCACCGCTGCCCATTGCCCGTGGAGATATAAAACAAATAGTAAATAAAATAGAAGGAAAAAAACCCCTGCTTTATTTATCCCTTGTGAAATATTTCTTCTGAATGACTAATTTTTCATAGTGTATGTAAAATGATACATCTCCTGTTTAATTTTCACAAAGTGATATACATTCATTTTCTTTATATTCATTTTTTGTCTCTGTTAATATGCATGTTTTCAGAAATTGTACCTGTCCATAATTTTTGTATGCATCATATTCATCATAGCCCCATTTTGTGTGGTCTTGTGATCAACACTACTAGTTTGTATTGAGGCTTAGTGTGTTTCATCAAAATGGCAGTTCTAATTAGGTTCCTTGAATTAGCTGATGGTTTTTGAGAAAGATAACTTACAAATCTCTTTCAGCTGTCCAAGATATTTTTGCCATGACAGAAAGACAAAAGGCCACTGGAAGCTGCAGATTCTAAAGCTTCAGAAATGCACCTGACAGTTAAAAAGACAAATTGCATTTGTATTTTTTCCCGTAAAAGTCTTAATACTGGATTAATGTTATCCTAGTAGCCATCATCCATTAAAAGCTTTCTTTTATTATAAGGATGCTTTTTGACCACATGATCTATCTATTTTTCTCTGACATTCTAGGCAGCCTATAAATAACCTTTTTAAAAGACAAAAGCAAATGATTTTTTTCAGTATTACTAATGTATGGAATTTAAAATTTACGGCTACCTCAGTAGACTTGAAACACTTCTAGTTACGGTGAGGTATGATGAAATGAAGGATGACGGCTATCAATGGACCACTAAACTTCTGTCCATGAGAGCAATTGATGCTTCTAAAACAAGCTTAATTTCAGGTTTTTGTGCAATGTGCAGAATTAAATCTCATGATTATATTCAAGTAATTCTGTGTAGAGAAATAATTCCAAGTCTTTAAAATTTAGAACAAAAGCACAGAAGGCTAAGTCTAACCCTTTGTTCTCCACTGGAGCCCAAATGAAGGCACCTGTAAGAGATGGTTTGCTCTCTACATGAGCACATTCCTAGGAAGGTTTGACTAGCCACTTCTCTTGATAATTGGCTCCATTGTTAAGCTGCTCTTACCCTACATAAGTACTACTGGAACAACTTATTTAGAAAGTTACTATCACAAACAGCTTTTCCCCGATTGATGATTTCTGAAGGAAGGGTGAAACCATTTTTGCATTATTAACAACATTGGAACTCCATGTTCTAGATGGCGGTGTCTGTAATTTTGCTTCAGGATTCACTGCTGAGCAGCCACATGGCTCTTTTACCAAGTGTTGCTTTCCCCTGCAGTGCTTCTTCAATGAGTGAACAGATGCTCCAGGAATTTTGCTGCTTGGAGAGTCAACTTCACAATGGGATATCTGCCACTGAGACCTTCTCATTGGTGAGGATCCCAGACTGTAGTACCTAGAGAAAGTCTGTTATTTGGAAGCAGGAAGGTTTTAACAATAGGATTGTGGCTGGCAATTTTAGCCCCATCATCTTTATTTTTAAAGGAAAAGAAAATAGTCCAGCCATTTTTTTCTTTGTGAAAAACATTGAAAACATTGGTTGCCAATTTGATTTCAAGAGTTACTTCACATGGGTCTGTAGCAGGTTAAACCAAACTCTCAGGCTTATATTTTTGCATAAAATATTATTTAATCTTAGTTGTGTTTTTTTAAAGCCCCGTGATTGCAATTGTTTCTTTTAGTGTTCAGCCAGTGTACCCTTTCTGGATTGTAATCTTGAAGGCATTAGCATATTCTTTTCAGCTTATAGAATTGGGAATGTACACTCTGAGACCAACAGATCACAGAAGGAGGATCAGATCAGATACAATCCGCAGGTCAAGAACATGGTAATACACTCTGTCATCTGCCAAGAAAACCAAATAGGTATTTATAACAATGTAGTATCAGATACCCTACAGGTCAGAGGGTATCCAGCACTAAGGGTAAGCAAAAGTAGCACTGCCGAGAGACATCAAGCTACTGATATGCCTAGAGGCAAAAGGAAAAGTTGAAGCTGTAGAGATATGTATACCATTGGAAGTGGAATGTCAGCATTGCAAGTCAAGGCAAACTTGCTATTCTTGGACACTGACATTCGGAGTTTCAATGAAATGAAATGTACCGGAATGGAATGGAAGAGCATCAGATCTTCTACTATATGGACAAGACAAACATTAAAAATGGAGTAGCCATCATTATTAGCAAAAGGATATTAAAGTTAGTACTGGGACATAAATCCCCAAATGATAGAATGATCTCAGTTTTGAGTCCAAGGCAAATAAAGCAATGTTAAAGTGATCCAAGTTTACAATCCAACTACAGATGCAGAGAAAGCAGAAGTTCTGCTGTGATTTGCAACATTTTAGTCAACAGAACACCAAAACCAAACTTTATCTGCTAGAAAGGGAAGATTATGGAAAGAAGAAAATTTTGATGTATCTAGAGAGGGCTAAAATATAAATACATTTATAACTTCCAATAGAAGAGAATATAGGTAGCTCCATATCCTCTCCAGCCACCAACACCGAGATAAGAAAAACAATGAAGCAGAAAACACTATCCTAATCAAGGAGCTATGAAGGAGAAAACCAGACTTCTACCAACAGTGGTAGGGCAAGCTACTAAATATAAATAAGGAGTAAACTTCTCACTTACTAGCACTGAAAATGTTACCCAGTTGGGTAATAAAATATTAGCAAGAAACAACTAAGTTTAGAGAGTACCAAGGACTTATAACTGCTTTTTAAGACGATCAGAAGATACTTTTTATTATTTTTATTTTCTTGTTCTTTTCCATTGCTTTTTTTTTACAGTGGTATCTCAGTAATCACTATTAATTGTTCTAGGAGGTACAATGAGTACTAGAATGATGAGTACCAAATAAATCATATTATTTACCATGTGACCCTTTGTTTCAGCTGGGAAGGACTTCCTCTCTGTCCCTTTTCCTATGTCAGTGACCTTCCCAGCATGGCTGCTTTCCTATCTATCCTCTGAGGCCATCCACTGCTTCCTTTTGAAGTGGCCTTCCCAGCATGACCGAGTTTCTGTCCATTTTCCACAGCCATCCCCCTCTTAATAATGCAGCTCATCAAGTACCAAACAAACAACGAGGACAACATTTTACATCAAAATGTGTTGAATACAGGACTTCCAGTTTGCAGGGCTTCGGCGGCAGGCAGGAATCTGCGATCATGCACAGTTTCTGCCTGGGCGCACTGCCGGAGTGCTCCAAGCCAGCTGGCTTTGGGGCTTAAGCCACCCCATGGAGGTTGGTGAACACAGGGGAGACTCCAGCAGGGTTGAGGAAAGCTGCATCTTTCCTCCCCAGCTGGCTAAACTCCCTTTCCTGAAGGCGGTAGAGCGCCGCCTCAAATGGCCGCCTCAAAGAAACCCTCATCCAGAAAAGAATATGCAGGAGGAAGAAAGTGCTGAAGTGAAAGTTTTGGCTGACAGGAATAAGAAGAAACAAATAAGGCATCCTGGAACTTAAACTTTAAAAAAAAAAAAGATACATTGCTCCCAAAGAAAACTTGGAAGCAGCGAATGTAATTGAAAAGGGAATTTTTTTTTTTCACTCTCCTTCCTTACGTTGACAGCGAATAGAGATAAATGAGAAATCAGAAAAATCTGCTTTGGCATCAACAGGTATTTAAACTGGAAATTTTAATGCCAAGGGGATAATAAAATTTTCTGAATATAAAAGGCAAAAAAAAAAAGAGAAAGAAAATTTTCTTTTGCTGGAAGGGAGAGGAAGAGAATAAGAACAGGATTTCGAAGGAGGAGATAGCCTGGAATCTAAAGAATCTAAAGTTAAATTTTAAGCTCCTGTCACACAGCACCAACGGATGGAAAGAGGATGTAAAATGGAGAGAAACACTTGCCATCCGTTGGTTAACACGATGCTTCTTCATGAGGATGCCTCCAGCCATGTTTGACAAAGTTGTGGAGCAGCTGAGACCCAGGTTGACCAAGCAGAGCACCAACTTCCAGCCCAGCCTGGACCCTGGGCTCAAGGTGGCACTGACTCTACGCCACCTGGCCTCTGGGACCATGTACAGCAGCATGCAGTATGTCTGGAGGGTGCCACACAACACTATAAACATTGTGGTCAGAGAAATGGTGCAGGTCATCATCGAAGAATACCTGGAGGAGCTCCTCCAGTGCCCCTCCACTGAAGAAGGCTGGAAGAAAGTTGCAGAGCAGTGGTATCAGAAGTGGAACTTCCCCCACACCGTTGGAGCCATAGATGGCAAGCACGTGGCCTGCAAAGCTCCAGCCAAGTCAGGGTCCACTTATTTCAACTACAAGGGCTTCTTCAGCATCATCCTCTTCACCGTGGTCAATGCTGACAACAAGTTCATGTACATCGATGCTTCAGGCAACGGCTCAGGTTCAGATGCCCAGGTATACAATGCCAGTCACCTCAAGGAGGGGCTGGAACGCAACCTCATCATGGGCTTCCCAGATCCAGACCCCCTGCCCAACGACACGCAAGATGTGTCCTACTTCATCGTGGGGGATGATGTCTTCTCCCTCAGAACCTACCTCATGAAGCCCTACACTTCCAGACTCCTCACCTGTGAAGAGAGGATCTTCAACTACAGGCTGTCCAGGGCAAGGCAGGTGGTGGAGAACACCTTTGGCATCCTGGCCAACAGGTTCCAGGTACTTCTCACCACCATGCAGCATTGCCCACAGACCGCGAAGAGCATCGTGGAAGCTTGCTGCATCCTGCACAATCTCATGCGCACCCGCTACGCAGTGTTGCAGAACAGGCTCGTGGACCATCAACAAGGCAATGGGGACATGGAGCCTGGTGAATGGAGGCAAAAGGGCAAAACCTGATAGACACTGTGGATGTGCAAGGCCCCAACAGAGCTTCACGTGAAGGGAAAAAGCAGCGCAACCTCCTGAAACACTGGTGCAATTCCCCAGCTGGAGCAATGGAGTGGCAAGACAGGATGATAGATGATTAATGGAAGCTTCCTTCAGCCTGTCTCATCACACTGATGAGATTGGGCCATGTATGTTGAGTGGCCCTACAATGAACAGGGAATTTAATAAAGAGTTGTGTTCATGTTGAAATGTGTGGATCAATGATTACATTGTTATTCATAATAAAGGGCCAAAGGTGTGGCACCTGGGAGGGTGGACCATACAGTCCCACTATGCTTGCACTGGAGGTTTATCTATCCCACAGCTATTACCCATCCAGCAGGTATCCCTGCCCATCCCACAGCTATTACCCATCCCAAAGGTATCCCTGCCCATCCCACAGCTATTTCCCATTCCAAAGGTATCCCTGCCCATCCCACAGCTATTACCCATCCCAAAGGTATCCCTGCCCATCCAACAGCTATTACCCATCCCAAAGGTATCCCTGCCCATCCCACAGGTATCCTTACCCATCCCACAAGCATGCAAAGGCTTAAACCATTTCTAAAAGTTTCCACCAAGACTTCATTGACTAAAATAAATGAAGCAAGTGTGTGAAGCAAAGATAATCTTTATTAATAACAAGCTGTAAAAGAAAAATGACCCAAGTGTCCCAAGCAAAGATAAAGTCAACAGGTAGCCACCCAGTCTCTGGCACTCTTCTCAGTCACTCTGAGGCGTGCCCAGTCCCAGGGGTGAAGGGTACAGGTGCTTTGGAGGTGGCTGCTGCTGGGGTGCTGGTCTGAGGCACCATTGGGGTGCCTGGCCCTGAGAGGACAACAGGGGATGGTGTGTGGAGGAAGCTCTCAGAGAGCTGGCACAGTCCTGTGATGTTGAGAGCCCCTTCCTCCATGACATGGGGTATCAGCCCCAATAACGATGACAGATGTTCTGAGGCTGGGCTTGGCTGTAGGGTGGAGGAAGGAGGAATGTTGTGGGGATGTCTGGTCTGCAGTTGAGGGACGTGAGTAGTGGGTGGCATCTGTGGCGTGGGTGGCAACTGTGGCATGGGTGGCATCTGTGGCGTGGGTGGCACCGGTGGCGTACGATGTACCTGTGCCTGGACTGGGAGGAGATCTATGCTGCTTCTGATGGTGTCTCTGATCTCCAGCAGGACAGTGTGGCTCTGCCCCTCCGGTCTACCTCTCTGCCTGCTTTCTGTGGAGGTGGAGCTGGGGATGGATGTGGGTTGGTCTCTGGTGGAAGTGCCCTCTCCTTGCTCCTACTGCATCAGGGGGTCCTCCACGCGCTCCGCCACAGGGAGTGCAGCTGTCAGGGGGTCTCCATCGTGGCACGCTCCACAAATACCTGCCTGGACACAGGAGCTGACTATTGGCCAGAAGAGGACTGGATCTCTGCGGGCTGCCTGAGAGAGAGGGTTGTGAGAGGGCCTGCTCCTCAGTGGCAGATCTCACCCTCCAAGAAGCTGCACTTGGCCATCACGTAGGTCTCTCGGTCCGTCAGCTTGACCGTGGCCTGGCCAGATTTCTTGAGGTGCAGCTTCCCGTACCAGGTGTGCATGTGCTTCCACCAGCCAAGGAGCACCTCCGAAGTGTAGCCCAGGCTCTCTGCCTTCTCTCTCCAAGCCGCCTGCTTCCTTTTGGTGTCTCAATAGAGCCTGTGTCCCTTCCGCCAAAGATACTCGTTCTCCCTCAGCCATTCCAGCACCTCATCCTCATGTTCCTCTTCGATGGAGTATTGCCTCCTCTCCCATTCTGGGCCCTCATCAGAGGGGCTTCGAGTTTGTAGGGGCTGCTCCACCACACCACCACCACCAGCAGTAGCAACAACAGTAGCAGCAAAAGCAGGACCAGCAGCACCACAGCACCAGCAGCACCAGCAGAGTAAGCCCCAGCAGAAGCCCCAGCACCAGAAGAGTCAGCCCGACAGCAGAAGCCCCAGCAGAAACAGTGTCAGGGCCAGGGGGTGGGTTGGTGGCCCTGTCCTTCTTGCCAGGGCTGACAGCAGATGTCAGAGGCTTTCTCTTCTTCCCCATGGTTGTTGGCTGGCTGGCTGGCTGGTTGGCTGGAGCTGTGTCTGGCAGCAGGTCTTTCCTCTGAATGGTGACCTGCTTGCGAGCTGCATCCCTTTATATCCACGGGGCTGACGCAATGCATCCTCCCCGCATGCGCAGTGAACGCTTTGCATCCGCTAGGCATCCGCTAGGCATCCACTAGGCATCCGCTTCATCCGCTCAGCATCCGCTCTGCATCCGTTCCTTCCGTTGCACGTCCGCTTCACTTTGCTCCCCCAGAAGCCCTGCGGATGTGCCATCTGCTTCCATCCGCTTCCATCTGCTAGGCTTCCGTGGAGCATCCGCTTAACATCCAGGTTACATCCTCCCCCCATCCATTCCTTTCCGTTGTTGTCTGCTCTGCTTTTGCAAATTCGGGGCACTTTTGAGAGCGGATAACAATGGATGGAACATTTTCTCGTCCGCTGTGTCCTTTTTACATACGTTTTACATCCGTCGGCCTATGTGACAGGCCCTTTAACAGGACTACTAAAAGATACATTTTAACTGGAACTTTGTAACTAAATACTAACCCCAAGAAGGGAAAGTGAAAAAAGGAAGTAAGCGTAAAAAGAAACAGCTTCTGTGTATTTGGATTGTTTGGTGACTTTGCGACTTTTGGAATTATATTGGAAGGATTGAAAACGCTTGGGTGGTTGTTTTAAAAGAAGAAAAAAAACTCTACAATGGCATCACTTGTGGACGAACTGAAAATAGAATTTAAAAAATATAAAGAAGAGAACAAGAAGGGAAGGGCTCTCTTGGTTCCGTTTTTCAATTTTTAGAAATGGCGATCTTTACCTGCGAGAAACTACAAGAAAAGAATACTCAACAAGAAGATTGGGACAAAGAAGAAGCCATCTTTAATGAACACGTAACTTTACTTGGGGAAGAAAGGGGAAAGAGGGGAAAGAGAATGGAGAATTTGAGACCTAAAAAAAAAACAAAAAAAGGGAAAAATAAGGTGAAAAGTGGACATTACGTGAGAAAGCAACAGAAAAAGGGAATACAGAAAATGGAAATTGAGGTGGAGAGACAAGGGGGTAAAAAGGGCAGAGAGAAGAAGCAAAGAAGGAGGGAAGAGAAGAGAAGCTACAAGGGTGTGAAGCAAGATGTAAAGAAACAGGACTTATTTAGAGATAATGGGTAAAAATTTAATTGAAAAAGTGATTCTGCAAAGGTATATATGATTGTATTGTTATATTTGTATTTAGAAATAATGTTAGAAAATTGGAAACAACGTATGATTTAGTGAAACATTTGTGAATAAAATAAATGGAATGAATTAAATGAGAGAATTAATTTAGAAAGGAATGGGAACATTTTAATGACATAATGTTTTAAAATGAAAGTGAAGTGAGGGGGAAGTAATCATGGAAAGTTTACAAGTGTTCCCATAGAAGCATGATACCTATTTGAAAAGTAATGTGTTAAATGTTAAAATTTAAATGAATATTAACATTAATGATAGAATTGAATTGGTGTGGATCGTTGTTTTAATTATATTATATATTTATACTTTTCTTTTTCTTCTTAAAATGTAGTATCTAGCTTTAATTTACTACTCAGAATCCGAATGGAAGTTATATTCTATATTGTTATAATTTTAGGGGAAAGATATAAAGACGTCATCCTCCAATTAGTGACTACAGGAGGAATTTTGTTTAAGGAGAAAAGATAATAGATAGCTGAAATAGGACAGACAAAGAATATAAATATAATGATCTGATTTGAGATGAAACAAATACAAATAAAATTAAGAAAGTTAAAAGAGGGGAGAAGCCATATAGAAAATGTAGAATGGCAATAAGATATGGAATGGTATATAAAAATGAGCATGAATTTGAATTGGTGTCTGTACAAAGAGTTGTAACCCGGGATCAGGCTGCTTTCAGAAAAGAGGTTTTATGTTTTCATGTTCTGTATTGTGTTTGTCTATGTTTGTTTCTAAAAATCAATAATTTTTTTTCAAAAAAAATATGTTGAATACCAAATTCAATGAGTTTTGAAGCTGTAAAGTACCACGGTACCACTGTCTGTCTTTTTCACTTTTGAATTATTCTATTATTATTTCTTGTATCTTTAACTTAAAAGTTGTATTGTTTTACTCTCTGAAAAAAATTCTTTAATAAAAATTTTGTGTATCTTTGTGTGTATGTGTGTGTGTGCAGAAAATTTAAAGACATTAAGAAATATCTTTATACAAAGATGGGTGCAATATCAGATAAAGAAGGAAAGAATCCTATTGGATAAAGAATAGATGATGCAGATATGCTGAAAACATGTCCAAAAATATTCAAAATGAATGATATGTTTAAACTGTAATCCCATACTGGTCTCTAGAATATATTGCTGACAATTTCATGAGGAGCTGATGAAATCCCAGCTGAGGTGTTTCTGCATCATGGAGCAAATTCAAACAGAAGCAGACATGTTTCAGGTTCAGAGCAGAGCTCCAGTCTTCAGCAAGCAAGCAAGCAACAAGCAAGTAAGCTCGTTACACAGCAGAGGAGAGAAGCAGTTTCATCTTCAATAAATAGACTCAGAGCTTAACATAGCTTCAGAGTTGCAGAGCCATGTCTAGACTATTTCTAGTTTCAGTTTCCAAACAGTCCTATTGGCTGACTTAGTTGCTGTGCCTATTCATTGGCTGACTTTGTTACAATGCTCTATTCCAGTTCATGAATATACTCTGACATCAATGAAATATAAATTGGAATTAAAATTATAAGGAGAAGCATGAACAAACTTATGGTGGTTGATGGTAGCACTTTGCTGCCCTTGGAGAAAGAAAGGCTTGAAGAATTCCTTGCTGAAGGTTAAAGGAATCGGTGCAAAAGTCTACTGCTCAGATTTTTAAAACCAAGATACTAAGATTCACTCCACAAAAATAGATGGATAATAACATGAAGTCATAATGGGCTGTATTTTTCTAGGCTCAAAGATTCACAAATGAAATAAAATGGCATCTATATAGAAAAAAGACTGTGATATGAATAGACAAAATATTAACGTTCAGAGATGTCACCCAGACAACAAAGGTACATGCAGTATTGTCAAGGCCATGGTTTCACCAGCTATAACATGATTATGAAGACTGAATCATCAAAAAGTCTGAACAAGAAAATGTCTTTGAGTTGTGGTGTTGGAAAAGTTTGCAAAAAAACAGAATGCTCAATGGAAGCTGAAATAAAGTATTTAATTTTAATGTGCAACTTTAATGTTTTATTTCAACTTTAATTTAATTTTGGACTTATATCTTATTTTTATGGCTTAATTTCTAGAAGCCTCCCAGAATATGGTTGGTTTCTGATGATTAAATAATTGGTAGAAACAAACAAATGTATGCATAAAAGTAGAAGTTAAGTATTTTGGACACATGAGAAGATCCTAAGGCTTGGAAAAAAAAATCAAAGGGCCATAAAGAATAAGCTACTATACTGATAATCCTGGCAAAATGATGTCTGTAGAGTCACAAAATGTCAGAACTGATCAACAATGAAGCTAAAGGCTCTGTCACACCGGCCGACGGATGCAAAACGTTTGTAAAAAGGACACAGCGGACGAGAAAAATGTTCCATCTGTTGTTATCCGCTCTCAAAAGTGCCCCGAATTTGCATAACCAGAGCGGACAACACGGAAAGGAACGGACGGGGGGAGGACATAGGGCGGATGAAAAGCGGATGCTCCACGGAAGCCTAGCGGATGGAAGCGGATGGAAGCAGATGGCACATCCACAGGGCTTCCGGGGGAGTGCAGCAAAGCGGACGCGGAATGGAAGGAGCGGATGCAGAGCGGATGCCAAGTGGATGAAGCGGATGCAGAGCGGAAGCCGAGCAGATGAAGCGGATGCAGAGCGGAAGCATAGCGGATGCCTAGCGGAAGCCTAGCGGATGCCTAGCGTTCACTGCGCATGCGGGGAGGATGCATTGTGTCAGCCCCGCGGATATAAAGGGAAGCAGCTCCCAAGCAGGTCACCATTCAGAGGAAAGACCTGCTTCCAGACACAGCTTGCCAGCCAGCCAGCCAGCCAGCCAGCAACCCAACAACCATGGGGAAGAAACAGAAGCCTCTGCCATCTGCTGCCAGCCCTGGCAAGAGGGACAGGGCCACCCTCCCACCCCCTGGTCCTGACTCTGCTTCTGCTGGGGCTTCTGCTGCCCGGGCTTGATCTTCTGGTGCTGGGGCTTCTGCTGATTCTGCTTCTGGTGGTGGTGCTTCTGCTGGTGTTTACTCTGCTGGTGCTGCTCCTGGTGCTGGTGCTTCTGCTGGTGCTTACTCTGCTGGCACTGCTCCTGGTCCTGCTGGTGCTCCTGGTGCTGCTGGTCCTGCTTGTGCTCCTGGTCCTGCTCCTGGTCTTGCTGGTGCTCTTGGTCCTGCTGCTGGTGGTGCTGCTGCTGGTCCTGCTGGTCCTGCTTTTGCTGCTACTGTTGCTGCTGCTGCTGCTGCTGCTGGTGGTGTGGTGGAACAGCCCCTACAACCTGGAAGCCCCTCTGATGAGGGCCCATATGGTCCTGCCAAAGGGAGGAAGAGGCAGACGTGAGAACGGGAGAGGAGGCAATACAACATAGAAGAGGAATATGAGGATGAGGTGCGAGAGTAGCTGAGGGAGAATGAGTATCTATGGCAGAAGGGACACAGGCTCTATAGGGACACCAAAAGGAAGCAGGCTGCTTGGAGAGAGAAGGCAGAGAGCCTGGGCTACACTTCGGAGGTCCTCCTCAGCTGGTGGAAGCACATGCACACCTGGTACCTCAAGAAATCTGGCCAGGCCATGGTCAAGCTGACGGACAGAGAGACCTACGTGATGGCCAAGTGCAGCTTCGTGGAGGGTGAGATTCACCACCGAGGAACAGCCCCTCTCACAACCCTCTCTCTTAGGCAGCCCATAGACAGCCAGTCCTCTTCTGGCCAAGAGTCAACTCCTGTGTCCAGGCAGGTATCTGTGGAGCGCTCCATGATGGAGACCCCCCCGACAGCTGTACTACCCATGGTGGAGCACGTGGAGGACCCCCTGATGCAGTGGGAGAAAGGAGACGGCACTTCCATCAGAGACCAACCCGCATCCACCCCCAGCTCCACCTCCACAGAAAGGCAGAGAGTCAGACCGGAGGGGCAGAGCCACACTGTCCTGCTGGAGATCAGGGACACCATCAGGAGCAGCGTAGATCTCCTCTCTCAGCTGGTACACACCGACGCCCCATCCTCCAATCACAATCCCTTCCTCAGCTATGTCAACCAGACCCTCATGAACATGTCAGAACCCCAGTACCAGGTGGTGAAGGACAGGATCACTAATCTTCTTCACAACCCTCCAGACCAAGATGAACCTGCTCCCACCCAGTCCAGGCCTGCTCCTCCACCCCAGCTGATGTCACTGCCCTTCCAAGGCTTTCCACAGGCCCTCCCCTAACAAGGCTACGGCTACCAGGAGATCCAGCAGCACAGGCAGCCCTTCCCAGTCCAGGCACAGGTACATCGGATGCCACCGGTGCCACTGATGCCACCCATGCCACCCATGCCACCAATGCCACCCACGCCACTGATGCCACCGATGCCAGTCCTCACCCAGCTGCAGACCAGACATCCCCACTACATTGCTCCTTCCTCCAGCCCACAGCCAAGCCCGGCCTCAGTACATCTGTCATCGGTATTGGGGCTGACACCCCATGTCATGGAGGAAGGGGCTCTCAACATCACGGGGCTGAGCCAGCTGTCTGAGAGCTTCCTCAACATACCGTCCCCTGTTGTCCTCTCGGGGCCAGGCACCCCAGTGGCGCTTCAGATCAGCACTCCAGCAGCAGCCACCTCCACAGCACCTGGACCCTTCACCCGTGATACTGGGCACGCCTCCGAGTGACCAAGAAGAGTGCCAGAGACTGGATGGCTACCTGTTGACTTTATTTTTGCTTTGGACACTTGACTTGGGTCATTTTTCTTTTACAGCTTGTTATTAATAAGGATTATCTTTGCTTCACACACTTGCTTCATTTATTTTTGTCAATAAAGTCTTGGTGGAAACTTTTAGAAATGATTTAAGCCTTTGCATGCTTGTGGGATGGGTAAGGATACCTGTGGGATGGGCAGGGATACCTTTGGAATGGGTAATAGCTGTGGGATAGATAAACCTCCAGTGCAAGCATAGTGGGACTGTATGGTCCACCCTCCCAGGTGCCACACCTATGGCCCTTTATTATCAATAATAATGTAATCATTCATACACACATGTCAACATAAACACAACTCTTTATTAAATGCCCTGTTCATTGTAGGCCCACCCAACATACATGGCCCAATCTCATCAGTGTGATGAGACAGGCTGAAGGAAGCATCCATTAAGCATCTATCATCCTGTCTTGTCACTCCACTGCTCCAGCTGGGGAGTTGCACCAGTGTTTCAGGAGGTTGCGCTGCTTCTTCCCATCATGTGAAGCTCTGTTGGGGCCTTGCACATCCTCAGTGTCGATCAGGTTTCGCCCTTGCCTCCATTCACCAGGCTCCATGTCTCCATTGCCTTGTTGGAGGTCCACAAGCCTGTTCTGCAACACTGGGTAGCGGGTGTGCATGAGATTGTGCAGGATTCAGCAAGCTTCCACGATGCTCCTCACGGTCTGTGGGCAATGCTGCATGGTGGTGAGAAGTACCTGGAACCTGTTGGCCAGGATGCCAATGGCGTTCTCCACCATCCGCCTTGCCCTCGACAGCCTGTAGTTGAAGATCCTCTCTTCATGGGTGAGGAGTCTGGAAGTGTAGGGCTTCATGAGGTAGGTTCTGAGGGAGAAGGCGTCATCCCCCACGATGAAGTAGGGCAAATCTTGCGTGTCGTTGGGCAGGGGGTCTGGATCTGGGAAGCCCATGATGAGGTTGTGTTCCAGCCCCTCCTTGAGGTCACTGGCATTGTATACCTGGGCATCTGAAGCTGACCCTTTGCCTGAAGCATCGATGTACATGAACTTGTAGTCAGCATCGACCATGGTGAAGAGGATGATGCTGAAGAAGCCCTTGTAGTTGAAATAAATGGACCCTGAGTTGGCTGGAGCTTTG
Organism: Laticauda colubrina; assembly: GCA_015471245.1. NCBI lineage: Eukaryota > Metazoa > Chordata > Lepidosauria > Squamata > Elapidae > Laticauda > Laticauda colubrina. The sequence goes on along the minus strand of BLBF01000025.1, from coordinate 31,279,389 downwards.
CAGGCCACGTGCTTGCCATCTATGGCTCCAACGGTGTGGGGGAAGTTCCACCTCTGATACCACTGCTCTGCAACTTTCTTCCAGCCTTCTTCAGTGGAGGGGCACTGGAGGAGCTCCTCCAGGTATTCTTCGATGATGGCCTGCACCACTTCTCTGACCACAATGCTGATGGTGTTGTGTGGCACTCTCCAGCCATACTGCATTCTCCTGTAGGTGGTCCCTGAGGCCAGGTGGCATAGAGTCAGTGCCACCTTGAGCCCAAGGTCCAGGCTGGGCTGGAAGTTGGTGTTTGCCTTGGTCAACCTGGGTCTCAGCCACTCCACAACTTCGTCAAACATGGCTGGAGGCATCCTCATGAAGTTCTGGAATGCACGAGGGTCTGCATTCCTCAGCTCCACCATCAGCTTGTTGTACAGTCCATACTCTGCTCTTCTCCTGATCCATCTTCGGGCCCAGACACTTCTTGGCCGCCTCCCTTTCTTCCCGTAGAACAGTTGAAAGAGCCTGTAGATGGCTTCGCACTGTTGCAGAATGATGGTGGCTACCAAAAGGAGTGTGTTACGATCCATGGTGGAGATGACTGGATGCTGTGGAAGAGCAAGAGGCAGATGAAGGCTGCAGAGGTCTGCACAGCATGGCTGCTGGACTGAAAATGAGATCCAGGTGAGTTCCTCCCCCTTTTTATAGGCAATATAGGTTTTCCACTAGGTGTCCTTTTGCATCCTCTCGGCATCCTGCAGACATCCTAAATATCCGAGATAGGTCCCCTCCGCGAACGTTTTTTCCATTTTAAATACTTTGTATGCGAGCTGCATCCGCTTCCATCCTTTCTCCGTCCATGCTACTAACACTGCGCGTCTGTTCCACGTCTGTTTCACTTCCTCCCTGTGTCTGTTTTCTGCTGGAGCACATTTGAGTTGTGCGGATGAGCAGCGGATGCCTAGCAGATATAGCGGACATGTAACGGATGACGACAGATGTAGAACGGATGTTCCCCATATGCGTTGCAGATGCAGAACGGACGCGTTGGATATATTTTCCGCTCAAAAAATTTTGAGCAGCTCAAAACTTTTTGAGGGGATGGAACCTCAGTTGACGGATGCTGGACGGATAGAGAGGATGAAAAACGGAGGCAGTGAGTACAGAACGGATGAATTGCATTAACCAACGGATGGCAAATGTTTCTCTCCGTTTTACATCCTCTTTCCATCCGTTGGTGCTTTAATTGGGTAGTAGGAGTGAATTCTCCCTGCCATTTTGTAAAAATCTTCCTCTTTCCTGATGATTGTTTTTATCCAAAGCTAAATACAGGAATCATGAAGAAGTAGCCTGGATGAATGAAAAAGGAAAGTGCTCTCAGGTAATGATCTCTCTCTCATTCAGACAGTGATATAGAGAAACAAGCTTTCTACTGGAATGTATGGATGTATCCAGGTAACTAAAAGGGAGCAAAGTGTTAAAGCAGTTTTCCTGCATCTATTTGCTTCCAGCTAGATATGAACCTTGCTTTTGCAGCCCATATACAGCAGCCCTATTAGAACTGAATCAGGAGGAAAATATGGTTACAATCAGTGGACAACTACTAGAAGTATAGCAATTCAGAGAACATTGTAATTGGCATATTTGGATGTTTTGGAATGAGAGAAACATAATGGGCTTCCATGTTCCTTAGCAATAGTGTTGATTGACCACATAGCCATGGGGTACCAGCACATTCGTTATATGATCATGGTTGGAAAATTACTGTGGGTAATTTCTCATGTCATTTGCATTAACTCATATCAGCTAACAAATTCAGAGAGAGATAACAACAAAAATCTACTCAGTCTATATCTATCTATATCAAAGAAAGTTTTAGAACCTCTGGTAAAAAGGTTGTGAGTGGTTGGCATGGACAGGCCCAAAGAGAGTTGTTTTTGGTTATTCCAGCCTTTTCCCTTTTAGATGTATAATACCAGCAGAAAAGAGATGGGAAGTAGGAAACTAAATGGTCAGTTCTGGACCTTTAATGCTGAATGGGGGTGACATATGCAGCAATTTTTGAATAATTGGGATTGTATGCAGAGGATAAGCTAAAACAACATCAAATTATTAGCATCAATAAGAGTTGAGTGAAGGAAATAAAAGTTCAATAAGGTAATGAAGGTTTTAGAGATTCTTTGCAACTATCCAACTCCTAATTTTCACTCCATAAAGTCTGACTGGATAGCTGAGGCCGGGCAATTTTAATGCACTGTAACCTAATAACCCTTCTGTGCATTTCAATATTTTCAATTCTGGGGCCAAATGATAGACATTTCTTGAATGTCATCATTGTTAATTGTTTATTAATACAATAGGCAATAAACCTGAAACATCAGTTTTATATACGTGGGGATAAAGAAACATGTTGTTTTAAATAAATTCTTAGGTCTGAGAAACAAGAAAAGCTGCAACAAAGCAGCCACCATCTCCTGCAATAATTTAACATTCAGTGTTAGCTTAGTTGAATTGTTACAGCTGTTGTAAATTGAGTGAGAGGTTGAAAAACTGCACTCTATAGTGGTGTGACCTGTATGTTGCAAATATGCCAGCTGCTTTTTCTCAACAAACAGAAAGAGATTTCTGTAAGAAAATGTGCCAGAAGAAAGCAATACCCCAAATATTCTGCAAGGGGTATTCTAAAGAGGTTACTGCACATAAATTTTCCTCTATTACTAGATTTCCCAGTGATGCCAAAACAGCAAGAGAAAAAAAAGGGATAATTCCATTTAAAAAAAACACAAATGTTTAATAAAAAATAAAGAGCAAAAGTTGGATATTTCTATCTCATTACTTGTTCTTGTAGTAATAATTTGAGAAAATGTCAATTGTTGTCAGTAACTGAATCCTGTCATCTGATTCAGACATTTATATTCTAGAATAAAGTATACTACAAACTTAGAATAGCAGTTAATAATTTAAAGTTAATTGTTTCATTCTTTTCAAAATGAAAATTTTAAGCTCTAGGAAGCTTTCAGCAACTAAAATGCCATTTGTCAAATTCATTTTTACACATATGAACAGAAACACCTAATTTGTTCCAATTATATCATCTCTTACTCTGGGCTTGATATTCTGTCAAGGTTAAAAACTGAACATTTTTCCACCAACTTCAAATGCTGCCTTCAGTGGAGTAAGGTATTTTTTTGTATCATAATAGCAGAAGCTCTGATTACAGCTCAGTTTTAACTGTTCAAACAAGCTTTTCTTAAGCACAGTCTAGAAGAAGTCTACAAACACCTCTAGGTTACAGAATCAGGAGGAATCAGATGGAGGTAATGAGAGAAAATGGCTTATGTGAAGAAGTTAATTGGGTATTTGTCTGGAAAAATAGTTTGTCTTAACAATATTTAAATCATCTTCTCTCAGACATCTATAGAATCCAGTGGTGTGACTTTCCAGTAGCCTGGGCTGGTCATCCTGAGGAACTCCCTGGTCTTATTAAGGAATGGTGAGACACAAAGAACTGCCTTTGTAATTGCTCCTGAGTGCCCTTTCTGACACTCTGGGAAATGATTTCCTTCCTCAGAAAGCTCTGAATAGTGAAGGCAGGGATGGGATTCCACTGGTATAACAAGCAGTTCAGTGACTGCGTGCTTGCATGCTTTGCATGCATGCTCTGCATTTAGAAAATCTCTAATACTTACCTTCTATAGGAATCCCTGTGAATAAAAGAGCTGAGGCACAGCAAACCATTCTGCTGTGCAAATCAGCTATACTCTAAACAAAGGAAATAAAGCACAGGAAAGAGCAGGGGCGGGTGGGTGGCCCCACATGCCCATCGCAGTGAACCAGTTCACTGCCAACTGATCTTCAGAGCAAGGGATTCACCCTGACCTGTCTGAACTGGTATAATACCACCACTGAGTGAAGGACATCACACTAGAGAGCCAGTGGTGATGGATTCAACGTGAAACAAATGATAGTCATAAGTTGCTTTAGAAATCTTTGATGATTTAGAAGCATTTATGATATTTTAAATTTGTATAGTTGAAAGGTTACAAGCTACATATTTTTTTAAAAAACTGTAAGGATTTAAGTATAAAACTGGATTATGACCCAGATAACATATATTAGAACTTACTTCAGTTTATAAATGAATCATTGAAAAATCATATTTTCCCCTCATTTGTTTGTGTTCATGCACAGAATGAGACATAAGGTTACTTTTTGTCAATTTCCACTTTCAGGCATGTCTGACTTTGTGACTCTGCTTGAATCATCTTTCACCCATAATTTTGTTCTGCAAAGTCTAGAGTTTCCATTTCTAAAGCTTTATTGTTCTCTTGGTTACTGAAATATATTTTCACATCCTGCTGACAGTAGTTACGGCAAAATTAGTTATGGCACACCAGTAGTTATGGCAAAGTTGTTATGACAGTAGTTAAAATTATGGCACACCAGTTTTCCGAGGCTCTCTTTCTGAGCTTTCCCCCCATGATATCCTACACTCAAATTTATGAACCACATTTAGCATTCAGCTGAATAAAATAGAAGAAAAAATATTTCCTTGCTTTGAGCACCATTTCCTATTTTCCTTTCAGCAGTTTTGCAAATGCCCAAGCTCTAAATCTGTCTTCTCATATGCTCTCCAAAGCACAGCCTTCCTATTCTGCACAGCCACTACTACATCAGAACCATTTGACCCAAAATTCATTGGCCATGGATAAAAGAGAGTATCTGTAGCCAAGGATTGAATTTGGGGTCCTCAGTTCTCTGTGAGCTTGGGAGCTTACTTGCAGCCATTTCATTTCCAAGCTACACAACATCATCAGGCCCTAGAACCAATGATGTTACCTCACTTGATAATGAAACATCTGCAAGAAAACCACCAGAAAACAGCAAGGACCCCACACTGGCCATGTTTTAGTGGTAGCATCACTGATTCTTTCCCTGTAGCTTGAATGCAGTTATTTTGGATAGCACTGAACACTGACTTGCAAGGTACTCCTTGAATGATGAATGAAAAAATCCACTGTGTTAATTCTCAGGCAGTAACTGGAATCCCACTGTTGTCTCTTAAGAAGTTAATGAGGCTGTGTCAAGCTCCTACAGTATCCTTATTCTATAAATGTCTTAGATGACTCAGTGCCTCCTGGTATCTCTCATAATAAGTCTGAGGCAGTGAGGCTTAAACTACGGAAGCTGAGATAGTCTATTAGTTGCAGCTGTTTTCTGCAAAAGAGACTAGAGGTCCTAACAGCTGTAGTATTAGCAAAAAAGGGGGTTTCTAGCAATTCTGAGATTCTCAAAGCTGGGGCTTCAGGTAATCCCAAGTGATTCAGGGTTCACTGGGCAGCAGACATGACCAAAGACAAACTCAGAAATGCACATTTAGATTTATGAAAGTCTTCAGTTTAAAAAAACTGGAACAAAATATGCTTTATTCCTGTCAGAATTCTGCCTAGATTGTGGAATCAGTCTCAGGTTTAAATATCCTAAATGAAAGACTCCCTACAGTATCAGATGTTTTGATCAATTAGAATGGTGACTTTCTCCAGCTTTTATTCATTTTTCCGGTCTTCAGGAAACAGGAGCAGCCAGTGCGTACAGAAAATGCTGATGCTGAGTAATAATATAAAAAGCATCAGCATTATAAAAGAAAATGCCATTGCCAAAATGCAGGTTCTCAGATACTTCAGAAGACAATGACATCTAATAATACAACAGGGTTAAGTACCTTTCTCTGATGTTGACTGTCCATGAAAAAATAAGCATTAAAAATACCTAATGGTGTTTTCACTTAATTTTTTTCAACAGCAATTTTCTCATTCTTTGGAAGTCTTCTTTATTAATCACATTTTTAACTTGTCCATTCTTGATGTTATTCACTTTAAAATGCCCAGATACTTGTTTGCTTCATCCTAATGGATCCTGATGGTTTGGCTATTCGGCATTTCAGTTCATGATTTAACTCACTTTTTTGCTGTTGTAGCACATTTCTTTAGGCCAAATTCCATTGCAATGCCTGTGTTAAAAATTCTTATAGACTTTGTCAATTACTAGATTTTGATTGCTAATTTTCCATAAAGCTTCAGATCACCCACATAAAGCAAATATGAGATATTATTAGCATTTTTGGTGCCTGGTAACCAAGATTTGTTTTCTTTGAAATCACTGTAAGTAGGCTTGTGGCAATGGCAAATAATAAGAGTGATAATGAATCACTCTGGGAGATGCCTCTTCTAATATTGACAACTCCAAATTTTTCATTTCCAACCATCAATTCTGTCTTCCACTGCTTCATTATTTTTCTACAAACATTGTAATGGTTTTACTGACACCAGTTGTTTCCAAACATTGAATGTTCCAACTGTATGATAATGAATCAACTCCCTTTTAATAGTCAGTTCAGACCATAATGTAAACTGGTTCTTCAGTTTTTGCAGTTCTACAGAATCATTTTATCAATCAGCAATTGATCTTTCATACCTATACTTTTTCTTTTATATTCTTTCTGTTCTACTGGAAGGATGTAATAATCTTCAAAATAATCTTGGATGTTGTCATCTATTATGTCTGTAATTTAAACATAGGCAAGCATTTTATTGGCCTATATTTTCCTGGTGTTGTCACTTTCACTAGGTCTTTTTGAATCAGATACAGTTTTCTAGTTATTAACCAATCACTAATGTCTCCTTTATGTAGTACTTCATTACACTGTTCAGCTATATTAGATGAACCAAAAACCATACAACTGTTTCCTTGAGAATATACTAGGGATTAATCAAGCCCATCCAAATTCACATTGGTGTGCCCACAGTTTGATGGATATTTTTGCCCACTTTCAACTGGTGCACTAGTTAGGACCTTCTAGAGAGAAACTCTGGTAACTGTCGGGCTCTAGACTGGATTACTGCAATGTGTTGTTCTTGAATCTGTCCTTGAAGACTTTTGACATTGCAGTTAATACAGAAAAAAATAGACTGCTGAGAGCAGAGGGATGGTTCAGTAATGTTGTGCTTATATATAGGAACTACAGTGGTTTCCAGTGATTTTCTGAATACAATATAGCATTGGCCATATTGGTAAACTGACACTAACCTGTTTAGCTTACAGGGTATGGAAATAAGATATCTACAGGACTATCTCTTCCAAGTTGACCCTGTCCAGCCTATCACTAGTACAGAAAGAGAAGGTGGTGTGCCAGAAACAGTTTCTGATTACTATTCTGACCTAATGGAACAACGGGGTGATTCAAATGGCCCCCATTTTAGTTATTTTATGGAAAGCTGTTAAGACTTGCCTTTCTTTCAAGCTTTGGGAAATAGATTTCTGTGTTTTGCATGCCACTAGTACAGTAGTATGTGCTTTTAATTTGGTTTTACTAATGTGGTTACATGGTTTTTATTATCTTTCATATTACATGTTATGAATATCACAGCATTTTATAATTTAGTTATTCACTAGTAACTAAAGATTATATAACCTGCTTCAAAGTCAACATTGTTTCTAATAAAGAGCATTATACTGGAAGCTGAAGATAGCCCACCCTTACTCAACTGGTACCCAAAAGCCAGAACTAGTACATATATATTTGTTTCCTCTTTGCCTTCATATATTCAGTCTATTGGTGACACCAATGTGGTGTCTATATGGGTGGATGGATACTGATTCTGACCTAAATTTGACTGAAGGTTGCCTATGGTCTGTTCCCCTCTCTTTGATTTGGAAATGACATTGAAAGACAGGCTGAAGAGATGCAGCCAAGGGAGCAGTCAGATAAAAAGCATCTTGCAGCAGAAGGTAGGCAGAGCAAGTGACTCAGCAGGGGCCTTCCTAGTTTCTTAGACTGTAAATGCAACAGGGATGAGAGGGGAGAAATGTACTTTAAGGAATCCTTGATGCTTTCTGAGCTTGATTATTTTCTTGCATATGTTTCATTACCCAAACAGTAATATATTGCCTAGTTTGGGTAATGAAACATCTACAAGAAAACAATTATGTTCAGAGAGCACTAAGGACCCCTCATTTCAAGCCTGAGTTGCACATATTCTCCTTTAATGTACTTTCAGACATGCAAGATTCTATTAATATAACCTTATAATAAGATAGAGTTAGTTTATCGATCAAGTTTCCTCTCTAGTTCTATCTCACAATTTCCAAGTATTAAGTGTAGTTCACAGATGTAGATGGTGTCAGGGTGAACTAAAATTATATTCTCCCCCATTCAGACAGTTCCTAAATTAAATAGTGATTACAAGTTTCACAGATACATATCAATGGTAATTCTTATCATATTGTATTATGCCAAGTTTTCAAGTTGGTATAAATTTTTGCCCTTCTTTTTTAACCTATAATTGCTTTTTCTAAGACAAGCATTTATTCTTCTTATGCATCTAAAATCTGTTTTCTTTCTTCATAATTCTACCTTATAATGGCTATCTGATCAAACACAAAGTTCTAAATATATGTTTATATAGTCAGATGGGAGAATAGGTTGCAATTGGTAATGATTTTTTTTCTTACAAATATGAGAAAATTATGGGTTTTTAAAATATTGCCTTATACATTTCTTTTTATCATTATTATTACTGATGACTTCATTTTGTTTGAATTCAATGCTTCAGTTCCTTTGGGTAAACTAATAGATTATGTATGCGATATTTGCCTGGCCCTGATTGAATTCATCTGGTGACTTGGAATGTAGTTCATATATTCATGTAATTGTCAGGAGGCAAACTGAAATTCTAAACTGCTAAAGGATTGGATATCACAATCATTTTACACTGGCTGGGACTTGAAATTAGCTTTTTTTTGGTTACAGTTTGTCTTTCTATTCACAGTTAGGCTTAAATCCTTTTAATTATATTGTTGTCAACCCTGATTGAACAAAAATCCTCAAAATTTGTGGTCTGGTTTTTATTTGTCTTTGGTGTGTGTGGGATGTGCAATGAAGGCATAGTGCAAAGAATTGTCTTAATACACAAATCTAGCTCTCCTTTGCTATGCCCTGTTCAGAAATTAGATCTTACTGTGGAACTTGATAGTTTTGCCTTGCAATTAAGTTGAGGTTAGTTTGCCAATAGGCCATACAATCCAATACAACATAGTCAGTTTTACATGGGCCTACGTTTATAAGGCTGTGGGCCATGTAATCTCATAACTGTTCTGCAAAAGAGTTCTCGAGGAGTTCTGATGCACCTGAGAAATTGGCAGCAGGGGCAACTTGTTATTCCATCAAGCATGATGTCTGAAAATGAAGACACTGATTCATAATAACAGAAACTGCCTTGATAAAAAATTGTGTGAAATCATGATCAGATGTGCTTGCTTCAAGGGTTGCAAAATTTTCAGGCAGGAAGAATGTCCATGTAAGGAAATGTATGACTCTAGTAAAGATTATTAAACATGATTGTGGTGCACATTTGTAAGGCATCACATCCAAATATATTACTCAGGATTTTACTGCCTGTTCTGCATGGCAGATTTTCATTTTGGCAGATTTATGTCAGGATTTTAAATAAAATATCCAGATATAATCCACTTGATTATTTTGGGGTAGGGGTTGTTTTTGCAAAATGTCACTTGGTTATTCCAAGAATCAACCGAAAGAAGAAGCCATTTCCTAACCAAACTGCTAGGAGACTTACATTTGCACTGTGAAAAGCTCAACAAAGACACAATCTGTATTTTTACAAAAAACAATCAGATTTTTTTAGGTTTCTTTTACTCCTTGAGGAAGGATGAAAGCTTGTTTCCCCATATCACTCCCATGGATCAGTTAAGAGTGAAAAACTGAAATTGTTCTTGTCAGAGTCTACAGCAAAATGCTTTCACACCCCTATGTATCACAGTTAGATGAATACTAGGAAATGTGGAGGGTCAGTGGTATCCTCTCTATTGTGCTATGAAATAAATCATTGTTTTATTTAAAACATTAACATCTGCTATGCACATGGGAGCACTTTGTTATATTCCATGTGCATAGAACTTGTACTATCTAACAAGGCCTCCTTCAATCTTCACAAAATTATTGTTTCTTCCTCCTCATATAATCTCTACATTTGAACAGATGTTTAAAAGGAATATGGGATCTAAAAATAGCACTGTGAATTGAATTAATTGAATAGCAATAGCACTTATATTTTTGCACCACTCCATAGTGTTTTACAGCCCTCTCTAAGTGGTTTACAATGGCAGCATACTGCTCCCAATAATCTGGATTCTCATTTTATCCACCTCCGAAGGAGGCTGAGTCAACTTTGAACTGGTCAGGATCCAACTCCTGACATTAGGCAGAGTCAGCCTGCAATACTGCAATATAACCACCGTGCCACCACAGTTAAGTTTAAATTTACAGAAAACAGGAAATGTAAATCTTGGCCGGCTATTTTTTTTTTTTGTCTTTTTGTTTATGCATATGGCTCAAGCTCAACATTAATTTGGAGGTGATACCAATCATGCCATGCCATAGCCCTTTCAGCAAGAAGGGAAGAGAAGTCAGATGAGCAAACACAGTAGTCTGACAAAGGCTTGTAGGAAAAAACATGAGGTCACATCTAGTAATCTGATCATTTCTACCAATCCCGCTGACACAGTGGACTTAGAATAACTTTAATGTCATTTTATGTACACAAATTGGCATACATTAAAATGAAATTTCCTTGCATACAGCTTTCAAAGGGTCACCACCTCTAATATACACTACATAAACATGACTAAATAAATAACATACAAAAGTATGCATATACTCACATATATTATATGATACGGAGAAACAACACAATCTACTTCAGATGTATACATGTACATGGCAAGAGAAACAAATCTTGCGTGTTTACCAGAAGGACGGCATAGGGAACAAAGCTATTACAGAATCTGATAATCCTGTTGGAAATACTTTGAAACCTCTTCCCAGAGAGGAGCAACAGAAACAGATCATGAAGTGGGTGTATGGGGTCTCTAAAAAATGCTTTGAGCACTAAGCACACAGTGCTTATAAGCAAGCTTCCTATAATCTTTTTGGTTTTTCTTACCACTCTCTGAATGGACTTTCTCTCTGAGGCGCTTATTCTCTCTGATGATTGTTCTTAACATATATCAAGAAGCTAGTTTAATGTGCAGTTGAAAAATAGTTCTTTAAGGAGAAAGAACTCAGAGTAAATAGGACTCTGCCATTTTCCAGATATCCTGAATTATGATAAGGATTAGTCTAACAATTTATAGGTGATCCTCATCTGACAACCACAATTGGCAACTCAATCACTAAGCAAAGTGTGAAACCATGTGCTTACTATCTTACTTCAGATGTCCTTTGCTTTACACACCTGTGAAGGTTGTCAATGTGAGGATTGGCTGTAAAGTTACTTTGTTATCACTGTCATAACTGCAAACAGTCATAAAATGAAGCCAACACTAGACAAGGACTACCTGTATATTGAAGCCTATAAAGAACTCTAATTAACACTTGATGTACTGTATGTGCCATCTGTGATGGTCTTCAAACTGAAATAAAATTGTAAAAAGAAAAAAAGCCCAGTATGCTGTATGTGTTTATTTACCGAATTGTGGCTTATGAAGAAGTGAAGCTAAGAGAAAAATTGCATTTGTTGAATGAATTCAGACATGAACCAGCTGAAAGTAAATATACTAAAGTATTATTGATATGTTCCTTCTTTTTTCCAGTGATCGTCCATCTATTGGAACTGCTGATCGCATCCAGGAGTTACGGAAAGAGTATCATCAGGCAAGGAGAGAAGGTGTACCTTTACATGATGAAGAGGAAGGTAGATCAGATTATGATCAGCATTGGGTAAGTGCTCAAAATACACCAGCTTTTAAAAAATTATCAATCCAAAGCTTGATGGCTAAACATTATATTCAAGCATTGTTTTAACCATATTCAACTAGATTAATGGCAACACACCAGATATAATGAAACAATTAATAATTTTACCAAGCACCTCCTGTGGGCAAAAATGAGGTGTTTTTTTTTCCTCTTTCCTTTTGTTAGCCTGACATTATTACATGCAGTCATGAAAACAAATAATAACATTTGATTTATTTTTTTCTTGGACTTTGATCAATGCTGTCCCCTCTCTACTCTGTCTTGTGATTCTGGGAAATTCTCAAAAGCTTTTAGAATCAAAATATAATTATGCTTTTGATTGGCTTCTGAAGGTACCAGGTAGCATTTCTGTGTAAATCTGTTCCTTGTTCTGCTCTCTCTGCTAGCATGCATTAAATTCTTCCAAGAGTCTGGAAACCATCTTCTTATCATGAGATCTTGAACTGGTAATTACTGACGTTGTTGATATCAATTTAATCTTACCTTTATATTCACTTAACAATGAAAATTTTAAACACCATATCTTTATATCACCTCCTTGTTCTACAGGATTACCTGTGTTCTACAGGATTACCTCACAAATATGTTGCCCAAGATGAAATGGATTTAGAATTAAGATAGTGCCAACTATTCACAAAGCAGTAATTTGTTATAAAAGTGGAGACTGTGGGGAAGCCAAGATAATCCAGGGGTGCTTAACCCGGTATAATTTTTTGTCTACATTTTGTTCATTTTTAGTTCCATTGCAAGAAGTACATCATAACAACTTTGCTGGTCACACAATTAACTAGGGAATACGGGATCAGTCACATGATGTCTCCATACCAAATTGCCAATGAAATTTGAATGGATTTGGAGAGGGAGGAACAACTGCAAATTCTTGTGCAATGTTTGAAGGCATTATTTTATTTAGTTTATTTAGCATAATGAAAACTTCTTAGGAAAAGGAGGAAATGGGATTAAGAAAGGATTGATTAAGTTTATGGGGGAAAAAAAAAACAAATCAAATGCCTAATTTGCAGTTGTGAACTATTAATAGGTTTTTCTTGTTCATGTATGAATTCATTCTTTTTAAATGAGAGTCTAAAAGGATACTCAAACAAATTGTTTACATTTTCTTGATTTATTGGTTTAGTTATGATTTTGTGTGTGTGTATGTGTGTGTGATGATGCATTAAACACAGGGCAATGGCTCTGTGTACTTTAAGATAACACGTTGCCCTGAAGAGTGCAATAAAGAGACTGAGAAACTGTCATCCCATTTGGCTTCTGAGCACAGCTGGAGTTCATGTTATTCTTCACTTTAAGTTGCAAAAGATTTGTTCTTCATTTATGATTGAGTCTTCCTTGTAATTACACCAAATCCATTTCATTTTGGATCAAGGAGACACATGGTACTTCCAGGTTTTAATTCAGTGCCTATAGGAATACTGAGATGTCCTCTGCACAAATTGGTTTAAATAATATTTCAGTAAATCAACCTACTTGACCAAAAACATCCAATTTTAGTGCACAGCTTTGCTTGGATTGTTTTTTTCTAATGAAATCCTATAAAGAACAAGTACACATTCCCAAGACAGATGGTGAAAAACAGTTGATATCTTGATCAGGTCAGTGATACTTTCAGAGCTGCCTAGAATTCTCATTTCTTATCAAATCTTGAAGGGCTTTATTACCTTTTTGAGTATGGCCCCATTGAGTCTCTGAAGCTTCACAAAAGGCCCTTCTTGGTAATCACTTTTAAGCTGATTCTATTAGGTGTAATGCCCTAAGATTACTGATTCCCAAAGCTCTTATGTTTCCTGTGAGAGGAGGGGTAGTTAATCAAAGTGCACAAGATAGCTTTAAAGCTCTCAAACTGAATAATATCAGAAACCTTCAAATTGTTTCATTTCTCATTCAAAGGCACATGTTCTAACAATTCTATAGATTTCACACTGGAGGAAAGAGATGTGCAACTTTAATGGCAAGGGGTGGTTTTTTGTTTTTGGTTTTTTTACAAATGAGTGTTTCTTGAACCCTGCTCTTTGCTGCATAGGTTTGTGAAGAATGTTGGATAGTACCTTGTATCTGTAAATCTCTATTAGACTAGAGTTTTTTTCATTGAAAAGCAGATTTCTCACACAAACTGTTCTGTATGTAAAGTGGATGACTCCAAACCTACCATTCTGATTGGCTAAGGAAAAGACAAGTGGATTGGTTCACTAGGAACCAATCCAAAGAGATACCAAAAAGGCGGCAAATCTAAATAGCTGCCATTGGCTGCAAGCAGGCAAGCCAGCCTGTATAAAAAGGCTGGCCCCGGCTTCAGCCGGCGTTCCGTTACTAACAGTTAACAATAAAAGTATTTGTTGTTGGAACCCGGTCTACCTCGTGTGTTTTCCAAATAAAACACTGGCGACGAGGATGGGATCGTCCTGAACGGAACAAAACCTGCACGTGGTGATAAAAGCCCAGACTGCAACTAAGATGTCTGGAAACAACGCACCGCCCGCACCCTTCAATCCCAACGAAGAGGATTGGGATTCCTATGCTGATCGCTTCCAAATGTACTTGGAGAGCAACGAAATGGAAGGCATTTCCGAACAACGAAAGAGAGCCGTGTTCCTGACACACTGCGGAACAACCGTCTTTAAAATGGCTAAAGCCCTCACCAAGCCTCAGGACGTTAAACAATTAACGTGGACAGAATTACAGAGACTCCTGAAAGCACACTACGCCCCGATGGTGTCTAATCTAATAAAGCGACATGAATTCTACCGAAGAGACCAGAGAGAGGGAGAAACCGTTGCCGATTTCGTCGCTGCACTCAGACAAATTGGGGGTGAGTGTGAATTCTCAAACATAGACGAGGCAATGAGAGATCGCGTGGTGTTGGGCCTGAGAGACTCAACCGCACAGAGCAAAATGCTCAACAAGCCCAACATCACCGTTACCGAAGCCATTGCGGAAGCCACCGCCGCGGAAGCTACGAAAAAATCCGCAGTAACATTTAAGAAAATGAACACGCACGGCGATGAAACATCAACCAAAGAGAAAAAGCATCCTGCCACAACGACCCATTATGAAGAGTCGGGCGAAACAAACGAATCAAGCGAGGAAGACGACGAGGTCCACCGTTTGCTCACAAACAAGAAAGAGCGCGAAAGGAGAAAGTGGCGGGAATGCGCTGGCTGCGGAGGAAACCACCCACGAGCCGAATGCAGATTCCTCGATGCCATCTGCCGACATTGCAGAAAAAGAGGGCACATCGAGAAGGTCTGCAGAAATAAAAAATCTTACAGCCCGACGAGACGCAGAAATTCCCCAACACGAGCCGAGCCAAGTCGAGCCGAAAGAAAATGGCAACAAGAAAAGCGAGCCAATACACACCAAACTGTCATTATCCAAAGCTCCCAGATGGAAAGTGGAAGAAAAATTAAAATCGTCGTAGAAATCGAGGGAAAACACTGCAAAATGGAAGTGGACTCGGGGTCCTTCCTCTCCATGGTATCATGGGACACAATTCAACAGTTAGTCCCAGGTATCAAGACCAAAGACTTGATGAAGCAGCACCTAACCCTCAAAGACTATCAGGGAAACCAAATCCCTGTGATGGGCAAAGGACATTTTCAAGTTGCCTACAAAAACCACATCAAAGTGCTTCCACTGACCATAGTCAACCAAGACAGACCAAGCCTCCTGGGCATCGAGTGGTTCGCGCCATTGGGCATCGGGATGACTGGGGTCGATCGAGTGACCACAGCCGGCTGGGAAGACGACCTCGTCAGAGAATTCCACGACGTGTTTGACGGATCACTGGGCAAGTACCGGGGAAACCCTATTTCTTTCAATTTAAACCCCCAAATAGCCCCACGAAGAATAAAAGCCAGGCGAGTTCCTTTTGCACTAAAGGCAAAAATAGAGGAACAGCTGGAAAAATTAGTAGCCCAAGGGGTGTTAGAACCTGTGGACCATGCCAAGTGGGAAACGCCTATCGTCACACCCATTAAACCAGACGGGTCCATCAGAATCTGTGGTGACTATAAGGCTACCCTGAACCACGCATTACAACCAAGCGCATACCCGGTGCCCGTAGTCCAGCATTTGCTCCATTCCCTGGGAAATGGCAAAGTTTTCGCCAAACTCGACTTGGCACAAGCCTATCAGCAACTCCCAGTAGACCCAGAAACAGCAGAAGCGCAGACTATTGTCACCCAAAAAGGCTCATTCAAATGCCACCGACTCCAATTTGGAGTAAGCGTAGCCCCTGGCGTCTTCCAGAGTCTAATGGAACGCCTTCTAAATGGCATACAAGGAGTCGTTCCCTATTTCGATGACGTCCTAATCTCGGCCAGAGATGAACCACAATTAAGGAACAGACTAAAAAAGGTTCTGACTAAGTTTAGAGAAGCTGGCCTCAAGGTTAAAAGAGAGAAGTGCTGTCTAGTTAAAAACAACGTCAAATTCCTGGGTACTCAATAGACGGAGAGGGCATCCACCCCACAGATAAAAAGATTAAGGCGATAAATGACGCGCCTGAACCTAAAAATAAAACGGAACTCCAAGCATTTTTAGGATTAATTAATTTCTATAATGTATTCCTGCCAAACAAAGCCACTATAGCAGAACCGCTACACCGCCTGCTAGACAAAAAGGCTACTTGGACTTGGGGTTACAAAGAAAAAAAAGCCTTCCAAAACATTAAAAGACTGCTAACATCAACAAACGTTCTCATCCAATTTAGCGACACTCTGCCATTAACAGTGACCTGCGACGCCTCACCATGTGGAGTAGGTGCCATCCTGAGCCACCAACTACCGGATGGCAGAGAAGCACCCGTCGCATATTATTCTAGGACTCTATCAAAAACTGAGCGGAATTATAGCCAATTGGACAGGGAAGCTCTAGCAATTGTCGCTGGAGTAAAACATTTCCACGAATATGTATATGGGAGGACTTTTCGAATTATAACGGATCACAAGCCGTTAATGGGGATTTTGGCGGGAAACAAGCCAACACCTAACATACTTTCACCCAGAATGACGAGATGGTCAGAGTTCCTGGCGGCTTATTCCTACACTCTGACACACCGACCAGGGAAACAAATTTCCCATGCGGACGCTTTGAGCAGAGCGCCTTTGCCAACAACCGACGCAGACCCGGCACCAACGATGACAGCGCTACAAATCGAGACATGCCCCGATCTACCCATTTCAGCGTATGATGTCGCAAGAGCCACCGCGAAAGACTCATTGACTGCCCGCGTTCTTAGCTGGGTAGGTAAAGGCTGGCCGGACAATCTAAAAACTGAAAATTCCAAACCTTTCCGGTCCAGACAGACTGAACTTTCCATCCAAAAGGGGTGTTTGTTGTGGGGTGATCGGGTGGTAATCCCTGCTAAACTGCAGCCCAGGGTTCTTAGGCTTTTACATGAAGGGCACCCGGGAATGGTGAAGATGAAAAGCCTCGCCAGGAGTTACGTGTGGTGGCCGGGTATTGATAAGGACATAGAGTATTGGGTAAGCTCATGCCACAAATGCCAAACAATTAGACCATCCCCACCAAAAGCACCCGTTAAGGACTGGGAAACCCCTCGAGGACCGTGGTCAAGAATACACATTGACTTCGCGGGGCCTACCAAGGGGCATACTTTTCTGATTGTCGTTGATGCCTATTCCAATTGGCTTGAAGTAAAAATCATGCCATCAACGACAACAGAAGCCGTAATTAAGCAACTAGACAGCCTGTTTGCCACCCATGGCATACCTGACATTCTCGTTTCAGATAATGGACCACAGCTAACCAGTATACCATTTGAGCAATACCTAGCCTCCCTAGGTATAAGACATGCACTAACCGCGCCGGCTCACCCGGCTGCGAACGGCAGGGCAGAGAGAATGGTCCGGTTTACAAAAGAGGGGTTAGAACGAATGGACGCTGGAGATACACAACAAAAAGTAAACCGGCTGCTCACACTGCAGCACATAACACCTAGTACTATCACAAATAAATCACCAGCAGAACTGCTTATGGGGCGAAAATTAAGATCTCACCTGGATAGGTTACACCCAAATTTCACCCCAGAAAACCCCCCTGACTCCTCAACACGGTTCAGACAATTTGAGACAGACGATTTAGTTTACGCTAAAAATTTCTCCGGGGACCCGGTATGGCTACCCGGGCAAATTACCCAACTTACAGGCCCCAAATCCTACCAGGTAAGATTAGACGATGGGAGGGAATGGAAGCGGCATATAGACCAGCTTCGATCTCGAATTGTGGAAAGAACCACGGACTTAAAAACATTCACAAAAGAACACGGCGAAATGCAAACCGAGGTGGGGGGGGAAAGGCGAGAAACGAATAAAGAACTTTTTAAAAATAAAACTAACATTCAAAACGACCAAAAAGAGCCAACAAAAGACTCACCGTTTGAAGAGACCCACGAAGAGAGATCTTCGGAAGGGGCCAGCCAAGCCAGCTCGACCTGCCCCGAGGAAACGGGAGGGAGCGGCAGAACCGCCGGCCTAAGAAACTTAGGCGGCGGTAAAATGGCCGACTCACCCTTCCAGACGGTTCCAGAGAGGAGGACGGACGACACAGCAGCCCCATCTGAACCGGTCGAAGTCCTCACTGGAAATGAACCGCGCAGGTCAGGTCGAGCCCGGAAAAGCCCCACCTACCTGCGAGACTACGTCACCACGTAGGACTAAACTAAGGAGGGAGGGGTGTTCTGTATGTAAAGTGGATGACTCCAAACCTACCATTCTGATTGGCTAAGGAAAAGACAAGTGGATTGGTTCACTAGGAACCAATCCAAAGAGATACCAAAAAGGCGGCAAATCTAAATAGCTGCCATTGGCTGCAAGCAGGCAAGCCAGCCTGTATAAAAAGGCTGGCCCCGGCTTCAGCCGGCGTTCCGTTACTAACAGTTAACAATAAAAGTATTTGTTGTTGGAACCCGGTCTACCTCGTGTGTTTTCCAAATAAAACACAAACAAGCAAAACAAGAAACCTAAAAGAGGATACACAAAGTAATGGAAGCATATCTTTGTGAGCAGTTCACCTTTATAGTTTCATATCTATATCATCCAAAGTTTTTATAACCTTGGAAATTATGTGTGTGAGGAGAGGAGTATATGAAGAGAAATATTTAGAACTTTCTCCTTCACCTTCCTGTCATTGGGTCCTTGTTTGCTATAAGAGGGATTATGGGAAGGAATCCCATAATTGAGATTAAATTGAAAACATATTGGAGCTTGCATATCAACAGGCACATCTTAAGAGACAGGAGAAAATCCTGCTGTTTTTTCCTGACTTCCATATGTGACATATATGTATATTGTGTGTGTTTGTGTATAGAGAGAGAGATCTTTCAATTATTCCTGTTACCTAAGCCATAGTTAACTTTATACTATTTTCCTAATAGATATCAGATGCTGTAATTACGTTCACTATCTAACATAATATTCAATCTGGTTTTCATCTAACACCAACAGCAACCTCAAAAGTGTGATGTACTTAAACATTCTACTGTTGAAATACAATATGTATAATTTATAAAATATATAAAAATAAAATACCACAAAAAGGTTATTACATTACCTCATAAAAACAATTTGAATATCTAGAGTAGAATAGGATCTTGATTAAGTCAACCATCCATTGCCTTTTTGGGTGACCTGGAATCTTCACAGTTCTTAGCAGAAATTAAAGCCCCTGTCCCACTGCACCAAAGGATGCAAAGAGGATGTAAAATGTTAAAAAAAGCTTGCCATCCGTTGGAAAACACGATGCATCCGTTGTGTACTCACTGCATACGTGTTTCATACGCTCTATCCCTCCAGCATCCGTCCACTGAGATTTCATCCGCCCAAGAAGTTTTGAGCTGCACAAAACTTTTTGAACAGATGAACTTTCCGCCGTGTATGATGTACATCCGTGATATATACGGGCAACAAACGTTCGATGTCCGTTATCATCCGTGAAACATCCGCTTTATCCTCTCGGCATCCTCTGGACATCCTCGCAACTCACATCCGTTGCAGCTGAAAATGGAAAGAGGGAGGAAATGAAAGGTACATGGAACGTCCACACAGCGTTAGTAGCATGGAAATAGAAAGAATGTAAGCATATGCATCTCATATATAAAGGATTAAAATGGACAAAACATTTGTATCTGGGATGTATCTTGGATATTTGGGATGTCTGCAGTATGTCTAGAGTATGTAGAAGGACACCGAGTGGAAAACCGATATTTCCTATAAAAAGGGGGAGGAAATCAACTAGATCTCAGTATGAGTCCAGCAACCGTGGTGTACAGACCTCTTCACCCTTGGTCTTGCTCTTCCACATCATCCATTGTTCTCCACCATGGATCATGACACAATCCGTATGGTAGCTGCGATCATTCATCACCAGAACCAAACCTTGTTCAGACTGTTTCACCTTTTATACACAAGGAGAAGAAGGAGACGTCCAAGAGCTGTGTGGGTCCGAGGATGGATCGGGAGAAGAATGGAGTTTGTACTGTATGACCAGTTGATGGTGGAGCTGAGGAATGAAGACCCTCGTGCATTCCATCACTTCATAAGGATGCTACCAGCCATGTTTGACAAACTTGTAGAGTGTCTGAGACCCAGGTTGACCAAGCCGAGCACCAACTTTCGTCCCAGCCTGGACCCTGAACTGAAGGTGGCACTGACTCTGCGCCACCTGGCCTCTGGAACCACATACAAAAACATGCAGTATGCGTGGAGGGTGCCACACAACACCATCAGCAAAGTGGTCAGAGAAGTGGTGCAGGCCATCATCGAAGAATACGTGGAGGAGCTCCTCAAGTGCCCCACCACTGAACAAGGCTGGAGAAAACTTGCAGAACAGTGGTATCAGAGGTGGAACTTTCCCCACACCATTGGAGCCATAGATGGGAAGCACGTGGCCTGCAAAACTCCAGCCAACTCAGGGTCCACTTATTTCAACTACAAGGGCTTCCTCAGTATCATCCTCTTTGCCATGGTTGATGCTGACTACAAGTTCATGTACATCGATGCTTCAGGTAACGGGTCATCTTCAGATGCCCAGGTATACAATGCCAGTGACCTCAAGGAGGGGCTGGAACGCAACCTCATCACGGCTTTTCCAGATCCAGAACCCCTACCCAATGACACACAAGATGTGCCCTACTTCACCATTGGTGATGACGCCTTCTCCCTCAGAACCTACCTCATGAAGCCATACACTTCAAGATACCTCACCCGTGAAGAGAGGATCTACAACTACAGGCTGTCCAGGGCAAGACGGGTGGTGGAGAACGCCTTTGGCATCCTGGCCAACAGGTTCCAGATACTTCTCACCACCATGCAGCATCACCCACATACTGTGAGGAGCATCGTGGAAGCTTGCTGCATCCTGCACAATCTCATGAGCACCCGCTACCCAGTGTTGCAGAACAGACTTGTGGACCGTCAACAAGGGAATGGGGACATGGAGCCTGGTGAATGGAGGCAAGGACAAAACCTGATGGACACTGTGGATGCACAAGGCCCCAACAGAGCTTCACATGAAGGGAAGAAGCAGTGCAACCTACTGAGACACTGGTGCAACTCCCCAGCTGGAGCAGTGGAGTGTCAAGACAGGATGATAGATGATTAATGGATGCTACCTTGAAGCTGTGGCATAACACTGATGAGATTGTGCCATGTATGTTGAGTGGCCATACAATGAATAGGGCATTAATAAAGAGCTTTGTTTATTTTGAAATGTGTTGATCAATGAATAAATTGTTATTGATAAAAAAAAGTCCATATGTGTGGCACCTGGGAGGGTGGACCATACAGTGTCACTATGCTTGCACTGGAGGTTTATCTATCTCACAACTATCCTTATCTATCCCACAGCTATCCTTATCTATCCCACAACTATCCTTATCTATCCCACAATTATCCTTACCTATCCCACAAACATGCAAAGGCTTAACCATTTTTTCAAAGTTTTCACCAACACTTTATTAAGTAAAAAAAATGAACTAAGTGTGTTCAGCAAAGATAACCTTTATTAATAACTGTCTTAAGTAAACTGTATGACTCTATTAAAAAAGCAAAATGAACCAAGTAAAGTGTCTTAAGCAAAGATAAAGTGAACAAGTAACAACTCAGTCTCTGGCACTGTTCTTAGTGGCCCCAAGAGTACAACAGGGGATGGTGTGTTCAGGAAGCTCTCAGAGAGCTGACTCAGTCCCATGAAGTTGAGAGGCCCTTCATCAAGTACCTGGGATGTCAGGCACAAGACTGATGACAGATTGTCTGTTGAGGGGCTTGGCTGTGGGGTGGAGGAAGGAGGAGTGTAGTGGGGCTGTCTGGTCTGCAGCTGGGTGAGGTGTGGCGTCTGGGGCATGCGATGAACCTGGGCCTGGACTGGGAAGGTCTCCTTCTGCTGTGGGAAGTCCTGGTAGTCGTAGCCTTGGTAGGTGAGGGGCTGTTGAAAGCCATGGAAGGGCTGTGACATCGCCTGGGGTGGAGGAGCAGACCTGGACTGGGTCAGAGCAGCTTCAGATGGGCCTTGAGGATTGTGCAGAAGTGCTGTGAACTTTTCCTTCATCACCTGGTACTGGGCCTCAGGCATATCCTTCAAGGTGTGGCTCAAGTAGGTGATGAAATTGTGGCAGCTGGAGGATCCTCTGTCCAAGTGGACCAGCTGAGAGAGCAGTTCTGTGCTGGTCCTCACTGTGTCCCTGATCTCCAACAGGACAGTGTGGCTCTGTCCCTCCAGTCTGCCTCTCTGCCTGCATCCTGTGGAGCTGGGGGTGGGGGTAGGGATGTGTTGGTCTCTGGTGGCTGCTGCTTCTTCCTCCATTTGTGACAGCAGGGCGTCATTCTCCAAGTCCTCCAGCATTAGGAGTGCAGCTGTCGGGGGGGTCTCTGCCGTGGGGCCCTCTGAACACACCTACCTGGAGATGGCAGCTGGCTCCTGGCTGGAAGAGGACTGGCTGTCTGTGGGCTATCTGAGGGAGAGGGGTGTCAAAGGGGCTGCTCCTCAGTGGCAGATCTCACCCTCCAGGAAGCTGCACTTGGCTATGACGTACATCTCCCAGTCAGTGAGCTTGACAGCAGCCTGTCCAGATTTTTTGAGGTGTAGCTTGCCATACCAGGTGTGCATGTGCTTCCACCATCCCAGGAGTACATCTGCAGTGTAGCCCAGGCTCTCTGCCTTGTCTCTCCAAGCTGCCTGTTTCTTCTTGGTGTCGTGATAGAGTCTGTGGCCCTTTCTCCACAGGTACTCGTTCTCCCTCAGCCATTCCAGCACCTCCTCCTCATGCTCCTAGGAAATGGTGTACTGTTTCCTCTCTCCCTTCTCCTTCCCTTGCCTCTTCGTCCCTCTGGCAGGGGCTTCAGCAGGGCCTTCAGGGGCTTGAGCAGCAGGGCCTTCAGCAGCAAGGCTTTGAGGGCCTTGGGGCTGGTCCAGTACAGCAGTAGCAGCAGCAGCACCACCAGCAGTACCACCAGCAGCACCACCAGCACCAGCAGCAGGAGAAGCACCAGCAGGAGAAGCACCACCAGCAGCAGCAGCAGCAGCAGGAGAAGCACCAGCAGCTTCAGAGTCAATGCCAGGGGGTGGGATGGTGGTTCTGTCCTTCTTGCCAGGGCTGGCACGAGTAGGCACAGGGTTTCTCTTCTTCCCTGACTGATGAACCATGGTGTTCTTTGAAGATGTATGTGGCAGCACGTCTTTCCTCTGAATGCTGGCTGCGTGCGAGCTGCATCCTTTTATATCCGTGGAGTTGATGCAATTCATACTCCCTGTATGCGCAGTGACCGCTTTGCATCCGATATACATCCACTATGCATCTGCTTTGCTTTCTATAGGCGTCCGTAATGCATCCGCATTATCCGCTATACATCCACCCCTTCCGCTATGCATCCACTTCGCTATTCTCCCCCAGAACCCCTGCGGATGTGTCATCCACTTCCATCTACTGTCATCCGCTAGGCTTCCTACGAACATCCATTTAACATCCCCGCTACATCCTACCCCCGTCCGTTCTTTTCCGTTCTTTTCCGTTCTGTTTATGCAAATTTTCGCCACTTTTTGGAGCGGATGACAACGGATGGAGCCACCCCTGAAATTTTGCTTATCCGCTGTGTCCTTTATGCATACGTTTTGTGTCCGTCGGCCAGTGGGACAGGGCCTTAATCAAATCAGTTATTATCTTGTTCTAAATTCATATTGACTAACTGTAGGCTCCTAAGTTTTATCCTAAACTAGTTGTTAATGTTTTTTCTTTTCCTTCCATGCCCAATTGATTTATTTATTGTTGTGTGTATGTGGCTTGTTTAAGAAAGTTTCCTTAGAAAGTAAACATAGTATGCTTTCATAGAGATCTTAATGATAAAACCTGAAGAGATTTCAGTGTTGTATTCAGCCATTGGTCCATTATCAGTGTTATTCTGATAAACTGGAGTCACCAGGACTGAGGTAGAAGAAACCTTAGGGAATAACATAAAGAATAGCAATAGTACCTAGACTTATATTCTGCTTCATAGTGCTTTACAGCCCTCTCTAATCGGTTTTACAGAATCAGTATATTGCCCCCAACAATCTGGATCCTCATTTTACCACCTCGGAAGGATGGAAGGCTGCGTCAACCTTGAGCCTGATGACATTCAATCTGTCAAATTGCAGGCAGCCAGCAGCCAGAAAAGTAGTAGCCTGAAGTACTGCACTCTAACCACTGTGCCACCATGGCTTTAATAAATGATAAAATTGTAATTTAATCATTAAAATGGCAATCCATCAACATCCAATTAGAAATCAACAGCAGCATTGTTCAGAGTAACACCCACCTCAACCACAAGGTGCCTCAAATGCCAAAAGCAGCCTAATCAGAGAGTCTATTATCTTTTTTAAAAAAACGTTTCAAATACTTTAAAAAAACACATCATACCATGTTGCAAATTGGCATGTTATGACAGAATGAAGTATGTACAGAAATGGATGCATTTGGCATCCAGACTGAAGAATTATTCTCATCCAGCCTTTAAGATAGATGTGGTATTGAGCAGGCTCTGACCATTTCTAGAGACCTGGCAGCAGAAATTTTGAGTAGTTTGGAGAACTGGCAAATACCATCTATGACTGACCCCACCCCCATCTATTCTCTGCCTTCCAAGTCCCAGCAGTTCAGATGAGTCTTCTTTTGTTGCCCTGCACTGGAGAACGAAGCTGGAAAACAGGTTAGTAAGGTAGGGTAGGAATGAAGATTTTATAAAATCCTTCCCCTGCCATGCCCACCAAGCCACACCATGTCCATCAAGCCATGCCCACAGAACCGACAGTAAAAAAAAATTGAATCCCACCACTGCTTTAAGAGTATCAGAAGTCCATTTGGAATTGGAGGCCATCCTTGGGTTTCAGTGGGAAAGAGAAGTTGGGCATCATCAGCATACAGATGGCATTGAATACCTAGGGCTATACTGGTAAGGATTTGATCTAAGCACCTTGAAGCCAAATTTTCTTTTAAATGTGCTGCATTTCCTCCTATAAACCTAAACATAAACAAATGGAAAATGACAGGAAATTGAAGATTTCCCAAGCTTGAGACCTTGGTATAAAAAAAAGAGAAGTTTATTATTCTTTCTCAGATTTCTTTTTTGTAAATGAACTTATGAAGATAAACTCAGGCTGTTTAGTAATCTACCCATTGAACTAGACATATACATGCCTACTCCTAGATAAATGGGGAAATGTGCCTTTCAGAAACTGGTTGGTGCCCTTGAGTTGAGCCCAGTTCCTCATGACTTCATCCATGCAACTTTTGGGAAGTGGTTTGCCAAGGATGCCTCTGGCAAGTTTTTTTTTTTCAATGTGTCAAGCAGGGTCACCTAGGGAAGGGGTGTCAATAACAGCAGTAAGTTGGGTGTGAGCAGTACAAATATTGCCTCTTTTTGTTTGTGTGCAATGTTTATGTGGTGTGTGCTAAAAAGGGGAAGTGGCTTTGATTGCCTAATCATGCCCACCATTTTGGTGACATTTACCTCCCCCTAAAACCTGCTGATTACAGCCCTAGAGTTATTCATTTAACCAGGACAGATTCTGCTTAGCATTTGAGATCAAAGTTGGTTAAATGCTGTCTGCTTCTTTTTCCTTTTTAGTTGGATTTCAAATTTTTATAAAGCCATATTTTTGGTTAGCCTCACCAACTCTACGCATTCTCATTTTTACTGGAAGCACTGATTCTCCCCATGTGCATGTGTACACATCCACAATGTAACTTGGAATTAGTAATCTCTTTGCACATTGGTATGGATTGTTTAACAGATCTCATATAGAGATTTGGTTACTTTATAATCTTAGCTGTGCCCTTTGGCATGGCATTAATTTCCTCCCTGTTGCTTATCTTTTGGCCTTCAAGAGCTGCATAAAACACAGTAATTGTGCAGTTCTTCACTGGTAAGATGGATGCAAACTGCATGACAATTTCCTTTTATAATATGTTGTTTATATCCAGTCTCATAACTCTTTTTTTCAATTGTTTTGCAAATCAGATTCAAATCTTGATAAATACCACCTTAAGAAATAATTATGCCCTTGTTATTTGACTTTTCTTGAGCCATTTGTGTCCTTAAACTGATATCATCCAGCAGGAAAATACGGCCTCTCAATAGATTTTGACAAATACTTTTGCAGCACACTGAGTTTTCTTAGGATCCAATTAAGGTTATAAAAAGAAGAATCATGCTAGCTCATATTCAAGGCCAAAAAGTTTATTATCCAACTGGCATGGAACCAGACATCCTCCTCTTGCCCCCCTTGCAAAAGTTCTAGGGAGAAAAAAAGGGTTGAGAACTGCATTATTTTTTCCATATTGTGTCAAAAGGTTCTCTGCTTTTTTTAGGCTAAGAAAGAAGCTCTTTGTGCATTAATGAACAATTAATTCCAACTTCAGGATATTAAGTTTAGAGTAGGTTAGGTTTCCCTAAACCACAAACAGTTGTAACAGAGCGTGAATTTTTAAAGTGACATTCCAGCTCACAAAGACTAATGGCATTCCTGTCTTCTCCTGCAATGGAACAAATGACAGCTTTATGGAACCCGGGATCCTACTGCAGAACCACCCTATGAATTCAAGCATGGTCTTTTTGAAAAGCTTCTGTCTGGTAAGGTCAGCTGCACAGTGCAATTCATTTGGCTTCCCTAACTTATTTTAAGACAAGCAATACTGTAGCTTCAAATATGCACATTAGAAGAAAGAACCCTGGTTCCTTGTTATGCCTTTAGAATTACATTATGGAACATGTTGTTCTTTCCAGGAATGACATGACTTTTCTGTGGCTAATGCTTGCATAATGTGGACTGAAATAGGCAATTCATAACTCTGAAGCATGGGGGACATGATGAAGTGAGAAGGCTGGTGCCCCAAATAAATTGGGTATTTCTCCTTTCATCCTCTACTGTAGTTTTAGTGCAGATTTACAATAGATTGAAATTTATATAAATTAAAGCTAAAATACTACATAGGTTTCAGTGTTGCCAACTAAAAAATTGTTGGGGGGAGGGGAAGAAGAAGAGGAAAAGGAAGAAGATGAGGAAGAGGAAGAAGGAAAGTCTTTGTAAACTTGCTTCCAGTACTTCCCTTTCCAGAAAAAAACACTTTTCAGTGATGTTGCCTCTTTGTTCTGAGTATCAGTGAAGACTGAGTCAGAAGGAGCCATATTTTTACCATGATCCAAGGGGCAGGATGCAATAACTGAAGCTTATTTAATCAACCTGAAGGTTTGAGAGTGGCAAGTAATTGACTGCATCATAGGCAGCAGCATTAAGTTGACAGGCAACCAAGAAAGAACAGAATCCTTTCCTCTACCCTACCCTAGTGGATTGCCAGAGAACATTGTGGCTGGAATTTGGCTGCAGAATTTGGAATGTTTCTGTTGGTGTTTGGCAGAAGAAGCTCTGGGGTTCTCTTTTTTAAAACCATCAGGATGTGCAGTGAATCAAAGTGATTTCAGATCTATGAATCAAATTGTGCTTATAAAATCCCCAGTTTAAGTGGGAGATTTTAATCAATAAATTAAAATAAGGATGCTACAAAAACAATTGTTCAAGTGACAAAGTCAGGATTAAGGGCAGAAGTGTTCCTCTTTCTTCTTTATGCTTAAAGTATTCATCACATTCCTTTGAATAGATCAGGCCATAAATTTCCATTGGTAATTACCCCACAGCTGACAAATTATATTACTACTAAAGGTGTTTAGTAATTGTGTGGCTGCATGTTAAACTACATTAGAAACGTTGTTCCTGTTAACTTCTAATCTTAAAAGGGTAGTGACTACATTATTATGAAGTAGTTGCAAAGTTTAAACAGCTTGGATACTGCCTACCTCACCACTGCTACCCAGACCCTTTTCTCAGTAAAAATGTGAAAATTAGAATTCATTGCTTGGTGTTGTATAAACCAATTAACTGTGAATATAAAAAGGCTTTTTAACAAACAAGTGGCATTGTTATAATTACTTTAAAGGAAAAATAAAGTCAGTGACTGAGACACCTAGAGATTGTGTGGATAACTTTATTAGTTTCCACTTCAAGATCTGTGGTGCAGATTCTAATCTAATAAGAATGCACTAAAGTATAGAACAAAATAGGACAGGAGAAAATGTCATTTGCTAAATCACCTCCCAGTCAAACTACAAATCTAGCCTTTCTGTCAAAGGCCACCCCCCACTTTTTTTTTCCAGTTTGCATTAAACGGATCTGCCCAGTTCTTAGATAATTAAATTCTGGTCATGTTTCTAATTTTTAAACTAACATTTTGGATGTACTTATGTACATGAATTTACTGGATTTTTAAAAAGAGAATCCCATATACGGAGGCAATTTTCCAACTGAACAAAAAGGAGGGACAGAAAGAAATTAGACATTACAGTCATGGTATCATATATTTCATGGAATAATTGAGTTTAAATGTCCTTTAAAGAAAATCAAATTCCCTGTTCATGTAGGAACTATTTTTTTTTGTTTGTTCATGAGATTTAGAGATTGCCTAATTCCAAAATTTCCAGATGAGGAAAACAAAGAGAAATCCCATAGATCGTAACACACTCCCTATCATAAAAAAAATCACTGACACTGTACCCCAAGGCCTGGGAGTACAGCTAGGGTTTTAAAGACTTCCTAAACATATCTATTAAATGACTATCCAGAACCTCCAGTGAAAGAAAAACTCATCAATTCATATGCGGTCTATCTTGCTGGCTGATTGTTTATATAGACATTTTACCAAACCTCTGGCTTTACTATAGTTCTCACCTACTTGTAGTGATCCTGTCCACTCCACCCTTCAGACATTGGAAGGATATGGTGTGCTATCATTTCTTCTTTGATCATTCTTTCTGTAAACTGGAACATACCTGTTATATATTTGCATACTCACCTAGGATAGGTTGGTCCGGATCGTGGGAGATTTGAAGAGTTGTCATTGGCTGCGAGCAGCCCACAATAAAAAGGCTGCCGCAGTTTTGCCAGATTCTGGGGAGAAAATAAAAAGAATAGAAGATCAACTGGGTCTCGTGTCTTTTTTCCCACAATGCAACACTGGCAACGAAGGTGGGATACTGAGACAAAGGAGCCCAGTTGTGCACTTGGCAACGAGGACCGAACAAGATGAAATGGTTGGGAACAACTCGCCACCCGAACCATTCAACCCAGCAACTGAAGACTGGGAATCCTACATCGACCGATTCCTCATGTTTCTAGAAGGAAGCGATCTCCAAGGAATATCCAAACATAGGAAGAGAACCATTTTCTTCACCCACTGCGGTCCCACAGTATTCAGAATGGCAAAGGCATTGGCATCACCCCACAATATAAAGAAAATGACATGGACGGACTTAGAGAAATTACTGCGAGCCTATTATGGGCCAACCATTTCATGCTTCATCAAAAGACACAAATTTTATCAGCGCGACCAAAAGGAAGATGAGAGCATCGGATATTTTGTTGCAGCACTAAGAGACATTGGCAGAGCATGCGGATTCCTAAACATGGATGAGGCCATGAGGGACCGCTTGGTCCTTGGATTAAAGCACCTTACACTACAGGGTCAACTACTAACAAGACCTAAAATAACATTAGCGGAGGCAATAGAAGAAGCCACCACAGCGGAAGCAACACAAAAATCAACAGCCACCATGCAACAAATAAATAAATTAATAAAGGAAACCCCAAAAGACACTAGTCAAACACACAATAAGATACCAGAGGAAACTCAAAAACTCACCACCACAACACACCATGAGGACATTGAATCCCTATCAGAAGATGAAGAGGAAGAAGAGGTAAATCAACTCCAGTCAGAAAAAGGTAGATGGGAGCGAAAGGAAAGGAAGTCAGAATTCCGTTGTGCCGGGTGCGAAGGAGACCATCCATGTTCTGAATGCCATTTTTTCGATGCTATTTGCAGGTATTGTGAATGGCAGGGACATATAGCTAGGGCATGCCAAACTAAAAATAACTATAGCCCTAGACAAAGATGGAATACCCCTCCCAGGGAGAGGGAAAAGCAAATAGGGAGCCATTGGAGTCAAGAAAACAGAAATAAGCAGTGGAAAGAAGCCAATAGAAAAGAGGAAACACATCAAACAATAACTATTGGACGCTCAAACTCAATCCAAAAAAGATACATGTGCAAGTCACCATAGAAGGTCAGCCATGCGAGATGGAGGTGAATTCAGGCTCGTATTTATCAATGGTATCATGGAATACCCTAAAAAGACTAATACCTGATATAAAAAAAGAGAGAGCTAGAAATACAAAAATTCACACTGAAAGACTACCAGGGAAGCAGAATTCCTGTAGTAGGAACCAGACATTTCAAAGTTGAATTAAAAAAACACACTATAGTTATTCCGTTAACCATAGTCAACCGGGATTGCCCCAGCCTACTGGGACTCGAATGGTTTGCACCATTAGGAATTGGAGTAACCGGAATAAACAACATCACTGAGATAGACTGGGAACAGAATCTGATGAAAGAATTCCAGGACGTCTTCAACGGAGAACTGGGCAAGTACCAAGGGTCCCCTATCTCATTTAATTTAAATCTAAATATAGCCCCAATAAGGCTAAAGGCGAGGCGAGTTCCTTTTGTGTTAAAACCAAAAATTGATGAACAATTAGATAAACTTATCATACAGGGGGTATTAAAACCAATAGACCATGCAAGGTGGGAAACCCCAATTGTTACCCCTATTAAACCAGATGGGTCTGTACGTATCTGTGGAGACTACAAGGCAACCTTTAACCATCTGCTACAACAAAGCACAAACCCAGTTCTGGTGGTACAGCACCTATTACACTCTTTGGGGGGAGGTAGAATCTTCGTGAAATTGGACCTTGTGCAAGCCTACCAACAATTACCAGTTGACCCAGAAATAGCGGAAATACAAACAATTGTGACTCACAGGGGGGCATTCAAATGCAACAGACTGCAATTCAGAGTTAGCGTGGCCCCAGGGATATTCCAGAGCTTAACGGAATGTTTATTGCAAGGAATAAAGGGGGTGGTACCATACTTTGATGATATATTAGTATCAGCCAAGGACAAAGAACAACTGAAAGACCACCTAAGGGAGGTCTTAAAAAAATTTAAAGAGGCGGGACTTAAAGTTAAAAATGAGAAGTGCCAATTAGCCACTGACAAAATTGAATTCTTGGGATACCTCATAGACAGCGAAACCCTTCCACTAACATTAACATGCAATGTGTCACCATTCAGCATTGGTGCCATACTCAGCCACATATTATCTGATGGAAAAGAAGCACCTATCGCATTCTATTCAAAAACTGTATCAAAAATGGAGTGGAATTACAGCCATCTAGATAGAGAGGCATTGGCCGCAATAACAGGAGTAAAATGGTTCCACGAGTATATCTATGGCAGAACTTTTTCACTTGTCATAGATCATAAACCTCTTCTAGGAATTCTTGCAGGAAACAAAGCTACACCTAACATACTGTCACCGCAGATGACGAGGTGGTCCGAATTCCTCGCTGCCTATAACTACAACTTGATCTACCAACCAGGAAAGAACATAACACATGCTGACGCCCTGAGCCATTCCCCCCTAGCTGATTTAGAAGATGATCCTGCACCAACCACATCAACCCTGCAAATCACGATGTTGGCAAACCTACCCATAACAGCAACAGACATTGCTCGGGAAACTGTGAGAGACAGAAACCTGGCGCGGATCTTAAATTGGGTCAGTTAAGGGTGGCCAGAGACTGCTAGGGACGAGAATGTTAAACCGTTTCAGAATAAACAAATGGAACTATCGATCTTAAAAGGATGTATACTATGGGGGGATAGGGTGATCATACCGGACATATTGAGGGAACGAATACTTGAATTATTGCATGAGGGTCACCCGGGTATTGTCAGAATGAAGTCCCTGGCTAGGAGTTATGTATGGTGGCCAGGGATGGAAAAGGATATTGGGGAATGGGTAGCAACATGCAAACGATGCCAAGAATCTAGACATGCACCCCCTTCTGCACCTGCACTCAATTGGGAAACACCTAGGAGACCATGGTCTAGAATACACATTGATTTTGCAGGACCAACTAAAGGACACACATTCTTAATAGTGGTAGATGCTTACTCAAATTGGCTAGAGGTAAGCATTATGCACTCAACTACAACAGAAGCTGTTATTAGACAACTAAGGAAGCTTTTTACGACACATGGATAACCAGATTTAGTTGTATCTGACAATGGACCGCAATTCACAGCAATAAGAGAGGTTCCTAGCAGAACAAGGGATAAGGCACGCACTAACAGCGCCACGTCGGCTGGCTACGAATGGACAGGCGGAATGCATGGTCCGTTATACTAAGGAAACACTACACAAATTGGGAGCTGGAGATATACAGGAAAGATATACAAGCTACTAAGTATCCAACACATAACACCAAACACCACAACAAATAAAAGCCCAGCAGAACTATTAATGGGAAGAAAACTAAGATCAAACCTAGACAGACTACATCCCACATATAGCCCAGACAAGCCAACAGACTCCTCTAGTAAGTGCTGCACATTCAAAACAGGGGACCTAGTCCATGCAAAAAACCTCACAGAGGAACCATTGTGGATACCAGCAACAATAACCCAAATAACAGGACCCTGGTCATACAGGGTAGAGACAGAGGATGAAAAGAACTGGAGGAGACAGTAGACCAAATCAGATCGAGGACCACACTGAGAAACACTAACAATCAGGATGAGGAATGGGAAGAACTTACACAAACAAAGGAATCACCTCAAACATTAAACAAAAATAGCCAAACCAGAGAGGGCGGAGACCCCTCAAACACAAATGAGAGGAGAGGGGGAGACCCTCCACAAGTAAAAGAAGTAACAAAACAAACCCTAACAGTGATACAACAACCAATACTAACATTAGCCCCAATTGGAAATCGCAAACACATACCTGAAGGCATAGAAGAAGAAGACAACTTGGGGAGACTGGAGCAGGCTTCAGAGAACCATTAAGAACCCACTCCTGGTGGGAGCAGCCGAGCCAACTCAACCAGCCAGGAAAGGCTTGGTGGGAGCGGCATGGCTGACTCTACCTTCCAGGAGGCTCCACAGAAGAGAACGGGAGAAACAGCAACCCCATCCAAACAGTCCAGAGACAAACCCACGACTGAATTGCGCAGGTCCAGTCGAAACCATAAGAGTCCTACCTATTTACGTGATTACATAAAATAGGGGAGGCATGATTGGTTGGACTGAACCACATGGGGAGGGGTGTTATATATTTGCATACTAACCTCGGATAGGTTGGTCCGGATGGTGGGAGATTTGAAGAGCCATAATTGGCTACGAGCTGCGAGCAGCCCGCTATAAAAAGGCTACCCCGGTTTCGCCAGCAAGCAGTTTCTGGAGAGAAAATAAAAAGAACAGAAGATCAACTGGGTCTCAAGTCTTTTTTCCCACAATGCAACAATACCCATTTTCATTCAGAGCCCTCTCCATCTCATTTCAATTTGTTACAATCCCTTTTGAGCTAAAGTGCCCAGAATAGGGCACAGGATTTCAAATGGGTCAATTCAGAGCAGAATAAAGTAGAATTTCTTCACATGATCTCGACTCTGTTATTCCTCTTAATAGAGGAATAAGAGAGAGCCTCTGGCTTTTAAACAGCTGCCACAGAGTGCTGGTTTATATTTAATTTAGACTTGAAAAAGACTGCCTGATTCCTTTCTTATCGACTATTTCTAAGCTAAGTCTCCCCCATCCTATACTTTTAACTTTCATTTTTCCTCATCTCAGAAATCAACTTGGTTGATCAAATCAGTTGATATCTCATGTCTGTATTCTTCCCTATTTATTTAAGCTCACTGCTCAAGACCAGATATTTGTTTTGCTTTTGCTTTTTAATCTTTTCTCTTTCTTTTAAAGTATTAGTTGCTCCTTTTGGACTTGTTGAAAGTTCTCTCAACTTGCTCATGCAAGATACAAGTGGCAAGTTGTGGATAAAAATGTTGAATGGTGTACACAAAATGTTGACACAGCACCAGGACTCTCCTCCCAATACTTTCCTCCAAACCAAATGAATGCCATCCTTGGATCTAAGAGCATCTAGCCCATGTTTCTCCATTGTTTTAAGGAGAATATCAGGAGATATTCCTCTGTTGAAAGATTTGCTAAGCTCTAAGTATATCTGCAATATTTATCTGATCAATTAAGCTAATAATTCTAGAAAGAAAGAAAAAAGATTAGTTTCTGGAGTGATTTTTTATGAGAACCTCTCTCCCCTTTCAAACAAGTATAGACTCTTGAAAATTTTGTATTTCAAAAGGAACCTTTTACTGAAAAGGAGTAAAAGCAAGTCAGAATTCAAAGTAGGCTCTGAGGTCCCTCAGGGCATGCAACTAGAATAAAGGAAATTAGAGACCCCTCCCAACAGTCCGATGTGGATTCCAGCAATCTGCAGGTGTGAAGATGTTGTTATACTGGCCTCTCTGAGAAACAGGTAAGAAGAATTTCTCAGGGCCATCTTCCAGCATTGCAATCCACATGGCCCTCCTGTCCTCAACATTCTCCAAGAGGTGAGAATTTTCTAGGCATCCAAGGTGCCAAGCAACAGTTATAAATCAGGTGAAAAATAAAAATAAAAATAAAAAGACAAGGCAAGAAATAGGATACTTGTGATACATAGAGAAGAAAAGGAACCAAGTGTAACAAATCCAACCCCCCTCCCTTCCATTGAAGAATGGCAGATACATGGATCTGACATATTGCCCTCCTCGGAAAAATGGAAAATTTACCTGGAAAGACATAAAACATACAATACACTAAGAATTAGGATGGTTTGTGAAGGTAATTCAGGTGGAATTTCTGTAATAGTATGGGGGCTTTGACATGTTTTTTGACTACCCATTCCTTTTGGGAGGAGGGTAGGTGTTTCCATGCTACTAAATATTGCGTGGAGCCATGGTGAGTGCATGAGTCAAGGAAATCTTTAATTTCAAAGTGTTGCTCCCCTTCCACCATAATGGGGGTTGGAGGTTTACCCAAAGGGGGGCTGATCTTTGAAGTGATTTCTGGTTTGAGTAGGCTGCAGTGAAATACTGGATGAACCTGTCTAAGTGTCTTAGGAAGTAGGAATTTCACAGTGACAGGGTTATTGATTCTGGTGATGGGAAATGGGTCAATAAATTTTGGTCCCAGTTTCTTAGAGGGTTGTTGTGATTGTAAGAACACATGAATACACAAACCTTGAACAGTTTGGGTTCAGTGCGTTTTTTGTCAGCTTGAGCTTTAAAAGCTGCTCTGGCCTCTTGAAGGCTAGTCTGACACTGGCTAAGTGGTTTGGAAATTTTTTATCCACTCCTTAAGGGAAGGGGATATCAGGTTCCATACTGGGTAACTCTGGCATGGGGTTGAATGTGATTACTTGGAATGGGGTGAAACCAGTGCTACTATGCACAGAGTTATTGTAAACTACCTCAGCAAAAGGCAAGAGGTCAGTCCAATTGTCTTGTTGGTAGTTAACAAAACATCTTAAACATTGTTCTTTTTTTTTTTTTCAATAAAGTTTTATTTGGGTTTTCACACATACAAAAAACAAGTAAAACATCTTTTTCGAAAATAGCATGGTCCCAGATTGAACTTCTTTATACAGACACAAAACTCAAATTCATGTTCCTTTCTGTGTTCTATTCCATATCTTATACTATTCTAAATTTTCTATATAGTTTTTCCCCTCTTTTAATTTTCTCAATTTTATTTGATTATCTCATCTCAATTCAAATCATTATATTTATACTTTTGTCCGTTCTGTTTCAATTTCATATTATCTTTTCTCATTAAACAAATTTTCTCCTGTAGTTACTAATTGGAGTATAACACCTTTATATCTTTTAATTACATCCATTCAACTCTTATTTAAACTTCAATATATACCTTAAGGTTATGACCTTCAATATAATACATAATATATAACTTCCAATCGAATTCTGCTTGGTACATTCTTATAATACACACGATATTCTTTTTCAAAAAAAAGATTATAAATATATATAATTATAAACCCTCATTCCATTCCAGTTCAGTTCTACCATTAATAATAATTAAAATCTTAACATCTTTACCACTTCTTTTCAATTAAATATCATACTTCCTTAAAAACACATACAATCTCCATAATTAATTTTTCCCTTATTTCTCTTCACATATGTTTTGTAAATCATGAAATATTCATTTTGTTACATTTATTTATTGACAAGCATTCCACTGAATTATGATAGCTATTTTATCAAACATTTTAATCATACATTGTTTCATATCTTCTAAAATTATTTCTGTTTCTCGTATAACAATACTATCTTATGTACCTTTGCAGAATCCCTTTTTCCATTAAGTTTCACCCATTATCTCTAAATAGGCCGTGTTTCTCTATATTTTGTTTCTGTCCTTTATTGCTTCTTTTCCTTTCTTTCTTCCCTCTCATTTTCTCTCTCCCCTTTTTACCCACTTGTCTCTCTACATCTAATTCTCTCTTCTGCATTTCCTTCTTCTGTTGCTTTCTTCTGTTGCTTTCTGTTCCATTCTTGCTTTTTTTATACTTACTTTTCACTCTATTTTTTGGAATTATTTTTCCCAATCTTAGACTTTCCATTCTCTTTCCCCCCTTTCCTTCCCCCCCCCATCTAAGATTACTTGTTCATTAAAGATGGCTTCTTCTTTGTCACAATCTTCTTGTTCTGCAAGCATTCCTTGTTGTTTCTCATAATTCCAAACCTCCATTTCTAAAAACTGAAATACGAAACCAAAAGAACCTCTCCCTTCTTGTGCATCTTCTTTGTACTTTTTAAGTTCCATTTTCAGTTCTTCTAAAAGTGGAGCCATTTTAAACAGTTTTAAACAACTACCCGATTGATTTTAGTCATTCAAATACAATAACCAAAAATCCAGAGATCATCAAGTAATCCAAATAGTCCTGAGTTATTTCTTCTTATTTCTTTTTCCACTTTCTCTTCCTGGGGTTTTTGTTGTGATATTTCAGTTAAAATGTGTCTTTTGAAAGTCTTGCTGAGATTTTGCTGTAAGTTCTTTTTAATTCCAGGCAGTCTCCTCCCTTCCAGATCCTGCCCTTTTATTCTTTTTCTCTCCTTTCCTGTTTTCAAAAGCTTTTAATTATCCAGAAATCTTTATTATCCCTCTGACTTTTTATTTTCAGCATTAAATGCCTATTAATGTCAAAGTGGATTTTTTTCCAATTTCTTGCTTAAGTCTCTTAGCTGTCAGTATAGGAAAAGGAGAAAAAAAAAAACCAAAACTTTTCCTTTTTCTCTCTCCTTTGGAGCTTAAAAATCTACTTAGGGAACAATGTTATTGTTTTTTTAAAATAGTTTCAATTCCAGGGTACCTTATCTGTTGCTTTTGCTGTTTGACCCAGTCTCTTCTTATCTTCCTCTTGCACATTCTTTTCCGGTTGAGTTCTTCTTTGTGGTGGCCATTTCTGATCACCACCACTTAGGGAAAGGGAGTAATGGCCATCTGGGGAGGAGAGATGCGGCTCTCCTCAACCCTGCAGGCAGTCTCCCCTCTCTTCACCACCTCTACAGGGTGGCTTATCCCTGAAACTAGCTGGCTCAGGGCGCTCCAGCAGCAAGCACGGATCGAAGCCTCCCAGAGATGAGGTTTCGGTTTGTCGCTGAAGAGGCTCAAAACGGAAGTCCAAAACATCTGAAACATTGTTCTAACACCCTGTTGGTTCTCTCAACCCACCATCTGGGGGTGATGCAAAGAGCTCAAACCCTGGGCGGAGCCTAACAGGTTTTTAAAAGCCCACCAAAATTTGGAAGTGAATTGAATACCCCTGTCTGAGATAATTTGTTGGGGAGCTCTATGTAGGCGGATAAATGTGTACTAAAAACATTTTTACTCATGCCTTGACTGTTGGGGTCTTCTGGCAGGGTATAAAATGGACTTGTTTTGAAAAGAGGTCTGTTACAACCCAAATAAATGTATTTCCTGCACTTTCAGGAATTTCCACTATAAAATTTACAGAACTCTCTCTCCAGAGTGTTGAAGGTTCAAGTCTTGGGGATTTTCTTTGCCATCTTTTTGCAGCAGTGCAGGTGGAGCAGCTAGCAAAGTGTTCTTTTTAAGGGAGGGCCACCAGAATTGTCTTTTGATGAGTTGTAGAGTTTTTACAAATCCAAAATGTCCAGCTATTTTGGAGTCATGGCATCATTTCATGAGGTCCAGTCTTTGCCTGGCAGGGACATAAAGTTTGTACTCTACCCAGGCTAAACCATCCTTAAGTAAGCAAATATTTCTTGAGGCTGGAATCAGTCATCCTTAAGTAGTGCTGTTGAGGTAATTCCCCATTAGGAGAATAAGTGCACACAGGGAGACGTAATGAGAATGGTGAGGAATAACACACAAATAGCACACAGTTACACTGTATAGTAAAATGTAGGTTTTGCTTCCAGTAAACAGTTAAGCAAAGTCCAAACACAGTCCAAATCATGCATGGTTATAGCAGTCAGTTTTCAGTTTTTATGATCAGTCTAGACTTTGAAGGAGATTTTTTTCCCTTCTAGGAAATGTGAGGTAAGGCGGGGCCATCATACAGCATATGTGTCAGGCAGAGCTCCATTCAAAATCCAAGAAAGAAATACTTAGACTCTTTAGAGAAAAGACATCTTTTACTGCAAGTGAAGTGGTAGCAACCAAAGAATTCTGAATCTGAGAAATTAGGCGCGCAATTCACATATACAAAGTGATGGAAATGTTCCCACCCCCAATAGTTCAGATGACACTTCCAATTAGAAGTTGTGAATATGATCATGTGGGCATCTTTAGGTGATGATGAGGCCTCTGTCCGTTGACCTTGGCATATTTTGATAACGGGTTGCAGTTGCACAGAGAAAAGAAAGTTAAGCAAGAAATAGAAACCTAACTCTATTGTATGCTTCCCCCCCCCATTTACACAGCAGAAGAATTTAACACCTCCAGCTCACTTCCCAGACTTTCCCTTCCTCCCCCCATTACTTATGGCAGTTGAAGGATGCAAAGCAATAGTAGAAGATCTTGAAGGCTGACATTCGGCCCTCCTAGAAAAAGGAAAACCATCAGTCCTAGAGGAGAGAGAGGAGAAAATAGAAAGACAATTATTAATCATTCAGCAATTACAAAACAATACACTCCTAAGGCTTATCACGATACTTGGAACGAAATGCTTTGATCAACTTAGGGGCTTTAACGTCGGTTTCATTAACCCATTCGGCTTGCGAAGAAGGGAAATGTTTCCAGGCTACAAGATACTGGAGTCGACACCTCCATTTGCGAGAGTCCAGAATTTCTTTAACTTCAAAATGCTGTTCGCCTTCAATCAGTATTGGTATGGGAGGGTCAGCTTGGATAGGTCTTAGATCAGAAGTACGTTCAGGTTTTAGCAAACTAACATGGAATACCGGATGAATTCGTCGAAGAGTTTTGGGTAAGTTCAGCTGGACTGTTACAGGATTTATAATCCGTTCAATCGTGAAAGGACCAACGTATTTAGGACCCAGCTTCTTTGACTTTTGAGTGGTCTGCAGGTATCTGGTGGACAGGAAAACCTTGTCGCCCACTTTATATTCTTTCCGTGGGGATCTTTTCTTGTCTGCAAATTTCTTATGAGCTTGATGGGCCTCATCTAATGCTTTGCGTGTCACTGACCAGTTAAGTTGGAGTTGAGTTATCCATTCATCCAACAAATGGATGTTAGGTTTTTCACGAGGAAGTTCAGGTATGGGAAGGAAATCTTGTCCCGAAGCCACTTTAAATGGAATAAATCCAGTACTACTGTGTACGGAGTTATGATATGCCACTTTGGCAAACGGTAGTAATTCAGACCAGTTATCTTGTTGATAATTTATGTAACATCTAAGATATTGTTCTAACACTGCATTAGTCCTCTCACAGGCCCCATTAGTTTGGGGGGGGTGGGTGGAGTTTAACCCCTGGGCAGAGCCTATTAACTTCAGGAACTCTTTCTAAAAATTTGAGGTAAACTGGACCCCTCTGTCAGAGATTATGCATTCTGGAACGCCATGTAACCTATAGATATGTGAAATAAACAGTTTAGCCAGCGTCTTATCAGAGGGAATCTTGGAACAAGGTATGCAATGTACTTGTTTGGAAAACAAATCAGTCACTACCCAGATGACCGTGTTTCCACCACTTTCAGGTAATTATACAATAAAGTCCATAGAGATTTCTTTCCAGGGAGTCGTTGGTCTAGTTACATTTTGTAACAATCCTACCGGCTTACCAGGAGGTCTCTTTGCCGAAGCACAAATTGGACAGTTAGCTACATAAGCTTCAATGTCCTTCTTTAAAGTAGGCCACCAGAATTGCCGCTTAACCAGATGTAAGGTCTTCACAAATCTGAAGTGGCCAGCTGCTTTAGAATCATGAGCCTGTTGTAGTATTTGGCCCCCAGCACCTGTGGCACATACAACTTGGCCCTCACCCAAGCCAAGCCATCTCTAATTGTATAGTCACTTGAATGAGCCAGGAACCATCCGTCCAGTTTTAAAGCTTCTTTTAATTGTTCAGTTAGGTAATTCGATAAAACCACTTCTTGGTTCTTCCTTTGGGCTCTGGTGATCACTGGGGCGGCGAGATGTTTGGCTGAGACAATTGGGCTTATCACCTCCTGGCGCATACTATTATATTGGGGTGGTCTAGAGAGAGCATCCGCCATGAAGTTCTTCCCTCCTGGAATGTACTTCAAGGAGAAATTGAATCGCTTGAAGTACTGGGCCCAGCAAACTTGTTTAGGGGACAGTTTCCGGGGCGTTTTTAAGGCTTCCAAATTCTTATGATCAGTCCATACCTCAAATGGGTGTTTTGCTACTTCCAGGAAATGTCTCCAGGTCAGCAAGGCCCAACAAACTGCAAAAGCTTCTTTCTCCCAGACGGCCCATCTTCTGTCTGTTTCAGACAGCTTACGGGAGGTATACGCACAAGGCTGTACTTCACTTCTCCACTTCTTCTGCCAGCCAGTACCACATCTGCAAGTCATTGGGGTCTCTTCTAGCAGTGCATCTCTGGTACACATCTTCATTTAAACCATCCTTAAACAGTTCAATCAGGGCTTCTTGGGGCCAGCCTCGGAAATGGCCGGCTAACTGTCTAAATTCTTGGGTGTAGTCAGCCACAGACCTCCGCCCCTGTTTTATGGCTTTCATCCTAATTCGGGCCTTGCGCTCTGCCAATGGGTCCTCAAACCTAGCCTGCAGTGCAGCCATGAATAGGTTATAATTCAGCAGCTGAGGAGCATTATCATTATGCAAGGTCACCATCCACTCTGCCGCTATTCCCTCCAGAGCCCTGGTAACACACCTCACTTTGGCTGCTTCTGAGGGAAAATCCTCCCCATATTCTTCCATATGGCTCCAAACTTGAGCTAGGAAAAATCCCAAGGTTTTGGGATTCCCCCCCCCCCCCGTATTTTACTTCTAATGGAGGCAGCCTAGGAGCTCTACGCCTTCTAGGAATCACACCTGCCACTGAAGGCCCCGGGGTTGCTGCTGGATCGGGTGGATTTATGGGAGAGGGAGTTGCTCTGCTTCTTCTGGCTGGGGCTACTTCCCCTCCCCCTTCATACCTTTGTGCAGCTTGAGGTTGTTCAAATGCTTCATTAAGGAGTCTCCTGGCTTGATCCAGCAAGATTTCCCTCTTTTCCTTCTCTTGGCAAGGCTCCTCTTTTCCATGCCGGCGGGTTGTTGTGACCCCGGGGGGGGGTCCTCCTCCGGATCTTTCCAACCAACTCCCACCGACCATCTGGGCTTCACCACTGGATCCTCTTGCAAACTGAGCTCTGCTAGCGATTGGGCCTCCTGCACCAGCACAGAATCTTGCCCTCCAATGGCTCCCAGATCCTCTTGGTCACTATTTGAAGATGACATGATGTCCAGGCCCCCTCAGAAGAAAATTGGTTATTCTCTCCAGGTGGGCTGGTGTGAGATTCAGAATAATGTCAGGCGGAGCTCCATTCAAAATCCAAGAAAGAAATACTTAGACTCTTTAGTTTAGAGAAAAGACATCTTTTACTGAAAGTGAAGTGGTAGCAACCAAAGAATTCTGAATCTGAGAAATTAGGCGCGCAATTCACATGTACAAAGTGATGGAAATGTTCCCACCCCCAATAGTTCAGATGACACTTTCAATTAGAAGTTGTGAATATGATCATGTGGGCATCTTCAGGTGATGATGAGGCCTCTGTCCGTTGATCTTGGCATATTTTGATAATGGGTTGCAGTTGCGCAGAGAAAAGAAAGTTAAGCAAGAAATAGAAACCTAACTCTATTGTATGCTCCCCCCCCCCATTTACACAACAGAAGAATTTAACACCTCCAGCTCACTTCCCAGACTTTCCCTTCCTCCCCTGGTTACTTATGGCAGTCGAAAGGTACAAAGCAATAGTAGAAGATCTTGAAGGCTGACAATATGCCTCTTTCTCCCATATGGCCTATCTTTGCTCAGGTTTGGTTAATTTCTTGGAAGTGTAAGCATATGGTTGCAATTGTCCATGTTCATTCTTTTGGAGTGGGACTGCACCTACTGCTATGTTGCTGGCATCAGCTTGGATGATAAATGGTTGTTCTGGGTCTGGGCATTTTAGGTTTGGTTTAGCCGAGAATAATTGTTTAAGTTGTTCAAATGCCACTTGCAGAGGTGGTATTCAGTAGGTTCTGACCAGTTCTGGAGAACCGGGAGTGGAAATTTTGAGTAGTTCAGAGAACTGGCAAATACCATATAGTTTGGCGGTTTGGAGTTTTATGAGAACTGCTCAAACTAATTTTATGTGCTCTTCTTTTGATTCAGTGTAATTTAAAATGTCATCAAGATAAATTAGGACCCCTTTGTACAAATGTTCATGGAGCACCTCATTAGTTGTATAAATATGGCGGGGGCTCCTTGTAATCCAAAAGGGAGTACTTTGAACTGGTAGCACCCCAGCATGGTGTTAAAAGCAGTCTTCCATTCATCTCCTTTCCTAATTCTGATGCGATAGTATGCCTTTCATAAAAAGAAAAAAATCCTTTAGATATGTCCTTCATAAGCATATCCTTGATAAGGGGGAGTGGGTTCATATTTTCCACACTGATAGTGTTCAGGTTTTTGAAATTCACGCAGAGACATAAGGTGCCATCTTTCTTTTCACTGAATAATACTGGGGCTGCTATTTTCGGTTGGATGGGTTCAATGAAACCCCTTTTTAGATTTTTGACAATAAATACACTGAGTTCATCTAGTTCTCTCAGACAGGGGCTGCCAACCTTTTGGACCTCAGGGACCACCAAACTCATAATTTTAGATCCCAGGGACCACTAACTGGTTCTGTGGGCATGGTCTGATTTGTGGGTGTGGCTTGGTGGTCATGTGACTGGCTGGGCATGGCTTGTGTTAGGGATAACATTGTTTACCCTAACTGGTTTAGGTGAAATAATAACTATGAATCATAGTTGTGTATGTTAAAGTGTCTGCAGCTTTAACTGTGGAATAGTAATTAAGGGAGTGGTTATGAAAACAATATAA
Organism: Laticauda colubrina; assembly: GCA_015471245.1. NCBI lineage: Eukaryota > Metazoa > Chordata > Lepidosauria > Squamata > Elapidae > Laticauda > Laticauda colubrina. The sequence continues at coordinate 31,235,488 of BLBF01000025.1, read as the reverse complement.
AAGTAGCAAGTCTACAGCTTGCTCACTCTGGCTTTGATGATCCCTGATTACTGCTTGGAATCAAGACTGCATTGCTCGAACGGGAGAGACAACAAAGGACTGATTTGTAAGTGAACTGACATAGGATATTCTACATGGACTTTGCTAACTGAATATCCCTGAATGGACTGACTACTTGATACATGACTATTGGACTGTTATTTGACTATGCCATGAACTTATAATGGAATAAACTATATTCTTGATAGCACAAGCGTATCTGTTATTTTTACTGTATGTTAATAAACATACAAGCTTAGCTCACTCATTTATCTGTGTGCCTATCTGACTAACGCTGCACATTCTGTTTAGCTTGTCTACCTAACCCTGGTTGGGGAACCCAGGCTTAACAGCTTGTATGTAAATATTATAAATATTGATATAAATATTGATTTTTTTTATAAAAAAAGAGCAACTTTTACCCAAAATCAGGCAAGGTAGGCAGATTGAGTTGCTCACAGAATCACAGATTCATTCAGAAATCTATCTAGCTGCCATTGGCTAGCTCAGTCTATCACATAAAATTTGCTTGCAAGCAAACTCACAAAATTAACTCACAACACACCATGTATGTAAATATTGAATTTTTTATTTTTAAAAAAGCAACTTTTATCCAAAATCAGGCAAAGCAGGCAGATTGAGTTGCTCACAGAATTATTCAGTGATCTATCTATCTGCCATCGGCTAGCTCAGTCTCTCAAATTTGCTTGCCGTGAGTCTGCACTGAATTTGCTTGCAAGCAAACCTTCAGTCCTAAGGAAGGTTCGGCTGTTCTTAGCTAGAAAGCAAGAAATCCAACCATTTCCTGCTTCCTAGCTTATCTAAATCTCCTGGCCCTGCAGAACAGATGATGGTCGGAAAAAGGAAAAATAGCAACTTAGCAGACAAGTTTACCGGGTAAGGAGTGAGTGGGCAGGGAGGACCATGTGGGCTGAGCAGCTTTTTGTTTCTGCACAGCCTGGATTAATTGCTTTAATTAAGGGGGGGGGTGCTCTGGGTGTGAGATTTCTCTGCGGCTCACCAAAATTTTCTCACGGCCCAACAGTGGGCCATGGCCCACTGGCTGGCGCCTGCTACTCTAAGGGACATGCAGTACATTTTTGGTTTTGAAAGTTTAGCCCCCAGCAGGATCTTAATGGCACAATGGCATGGTGAGGTGGAGTTCATCAGATGCCTCCTTGCTAAATATTTCAACCAAATCCTGGTATTCTTTGGGGATGCTAGTGGGCTGAGCAGGTTGGCTGGCCATGGCCATTTCCCCATTCTCTTTTCCTTCCTTTCCTCCCTCTGAGATGTTTGTGAATGTTACATGTTCTGGAATTGTACAGTTCCTCTCTTCCAGTTTATTTCAGGGTTCCACTTCTGTAGACAGGTGAGTCCTAGGACTAGTGGCCCTTCCATTCCCAGGGCTACAATAAACATGAGGGTCTCACTATGGTCCCCAGTTTTATTTGCAATGGTTCTGTGGCACAGCTAGCTGATCCCCCCCTGCTATAGTCCCATCTTAATTGGCAGAAAGTGATTGGTTTTTCATTCTCCCTAACATGGTTGGGTTGATTAAGTACTGGATGCACGTTGAGTCCAGTAATGCTGCTACTTCCTCCCCCTTCCCTTCGCTGGGGATAAACAGTCTTGGGGTAGAGTGAGTGGTTCAGTTGGGTCGCTTACCAGCAGGTCATCTTCCAGATCACTTTCAGACTGGCTCAGGTCTTCTCGGGGTGCCAGAATTTCTTCTTCTGGATTTGGAGGGAAATGGAACCCCACAGCTTCTCAGCGTGGTTTATTTTCCTTGGGGATTGGCCAGATGACCTTGGTGCCATGGTGTTTTGGGGTTTTGAAAGGCTCCCACTTCCTCTGGGGTGGGGATCTTCTCCAATCCTTATTTCGGGTCATGTCGATCTCTGCCTCCTCTGCTACCAGGTACCATTCATACTCCTCTGCCTCTAAGTACCATTCATACAGGCAACTAGGGCCCCTGCAGGCCAGGCAGGCAGTGTACAGATTGTCATTGAGTCCATCTTTGAACCAGATAAACATATCTTCTGACCAGTTGACTCAGCTGACTTGGTCATGGAATTCCTTGGTGTATTCAGCTACAGGGCGATAGCCCTGCTTTGCAACCCTAATGCAATTGCAGGCTTTGCAATTGGTGAGGGGGTCTTTGAAGCAGTGGCATAAGGCTGCCCAGAATCGATTGAGATTCTGCAGCTCTGGAGCATTGACATTGTGGAGCATTGACATTGACCTTCCATCTGGCTGCTGCCCAATTTAGGGCTTGGGTGATAACTGGTACTCATGCCCCCCTGAGTTGGAAAATTCCACATGTATTCTTGCATTTAGATGAGGACTTCACCCAGGAAGAACCCCAGTTTCTGGGGACCTCCGTTGAATCTTAACCCCAAGGGAGGGCTTTTTCTCTTCAATTGTAGGTCCCTTGGTTGGCCCGGGTTAATCCCCTGCTCTGGAACAGCAGGAGATCAGGTACCTGACATGGCTGTTGGTCCTCCAGCTTGGTCAGTTGCTCAATCAGCTTCAGCTAGAGCAGGGGTGATGGCTCAGGCTCCCTCGCTTGCTGGCTCATTCGCTCTCCTTAGTTGGTGACCCGGTTCATCTCAGATGTTGAGGTTTTCCAGGATTCCCTCACAAGGCACTTTATGTACTTCTTCAATCGATTATCTGCCAGCAGTTCCTTGATTAGTTCCTCCTGATCGAAAAGGGCTTCTATTTCCATTTTCCACCTGGGTTTATGGCTACTGTGGGTAAGGCTCTGGCTCTTCCATCCCAGCTGTCCCTTGTCCCTACACTGATAGACCATTGGGGCTTTCAAGGACAGGTTCGATGTCTTTGATGGGACATATGGAGCAGGAGTTGGGTAGGGTAGCTGTCGAGGTTTATCCCCAGCACTCGGCTTCCCCTTGCTCATTGCTTTATTCAAACATGGTTGCAGGGTTCCCTCAGTAGAGTAAAACTGGTGGGGGGGGGATTTCCTCTTCAGGTTGGCCACTATTGCAGATCCTGCTTTATGACCAGCCTCTCCACTCTTCAAAAAATAAGTGTAGACTCTTGAAAACTTTGTATTTCAAAAGGAATCTTTTTATTGAAAGGAGGTAAAAGCAAGTCAAAATTCAAAGCAGAATCTGAGATCCCTCAGAGCATGCAACCTCAATTCCCTTAATTCCATGCAAAGGGAATTAGAAACCCCTCCCAACAGTCTGATGTGGATTCTATCAATCTGCAGGTGTGAAGATGTTATTATACCAGTGTCTCTGAGAAAGCAGATAAGGAAAGTTTCCCAGGACTATTTTCCGGTGCTGCAATCCACATGGCCCCTTCTCTCCTTACATCTCCCCAAGAGGTGAGAAATTTCCAGGCACTCAGGCACGAGGCAATGGTTATAAATCGTGTAAAAGGTTATATAAAAGACAATGTAAGAAATAGGATATTTAGGATACATAGAGAGGGAAAAAATTAAATGTGGCAAATCCAACCCCCCCCCCCCTCTTCCATTGAAGAATGGCAGATACATGGATCAGACAATGGCTTTCTATTTGTAAAACAAATGTATTTCCAATATTTTAGTTCTTTCCTAAATATCTGGGTGAAATAATGAATTATGTAGCTTTAAGGAAATAATAATAATACTAAGAACTTAATATTGGAACTAGCCAAAATTCAAATAATAATATTTTTTATTTTTCATTAGTAATGCTGGAAAAATAGAATTTGAATTGTCATTTTTAATGTATCTGCAAAGAACCATCAAAACCTCATTTTACTGAGAACAATACAAACATTTTCCAAATCCTCTGAGCCATAAATTAATGGATCTTTCCTGCTTGTATTCCCTCTTCATTATTACTTTCCCATTCATTCAATGTAACCATATACAACTTTTATTGGATCAGCCTTATTCATTTCATTGGAAGGTAGCATGTTCACCTATGGTGGTGGTGGTGGGGAAAAAAATACAAAGATCTGCTTCCTGTAGTGAAATTACAAAATTCTTTTGGAGCTACCACTGCTATATAATGGTAATGGGATAAAACACAATTTACTTGTATTTGAATGTGAACTTGTTTGTTTTTCCATTTTCAAACTAATGCCCCAAACTGAAATTTCATCATCATTTCACCATATTCCTAAATTCCATAATTCAATTCAATAATACAAAATTGTACTAAGGATAATATAATGAATGTATGTATGTATATATATATATATATATATATATTTGTTTTCTTAAGTTTTCGCGGGTACTTACATGTGTGCTGTTCAGCTTCCTTCGGGTATTATCCCACGTCATTGTAGTTCTGTTAAAGTTGTAGCAACGTTTCAGCAGAATCTCATCTGCCATCATCAGGCTTCTGTATGGATATGGGTCTTACAGCTCCTGGTTTTAAATTTGAGGCTGGTTCATTCTGATTGGCTGGGAGCCTGGACCTGTTTCATTGGACTTGGAGTTTGATTGATTGGTGTTCCTGGTTTCTTCTGTCTGTTTTGTGGCTTTGATTGGCTGGCAACAGTCTGTTCTTGTGTTGGAGGCTTTTAGTGCAGCTTGGCTCCGTGTGAAGGGACGGCTGCTCTTCATTAGCAAGCTGGGTTTCACCTGGGTGCCTGGTGGGGGGGTTAGGTTGGAGCTATCAGAGGGAGTCTGTTTTTGCCCAGGTGTTTGCCTGGCTTGTGGCATGGAGATCTTTCTATTTGAGAGTGCAGG
>BLBF01000025.1:31172102-31205735 GCA_015471245.1 Laticauda colubrina | reverse complement strand
GTTTAGCTTGTCTACCTAACCCTGGTTGGGGAACCCAGGCTTAACACCATGTTTCAGTTTCCAAACAGCCTTCAGCTCTCTCACACACTGACAGGATGCTAGCCAGATGAATACCGATGGATGCTGGTAGGCAGAGGCACAATATCCCCTCCCCTTATTTTCCTTCCCAAAAACTAAGCTCAATCACATAGTTTCATAGCGAAGCACGGTTATAGAGCTAATTTTACATATAAACAGCCTCTTCCCATCTATTGAAAGCCTATATCCAAACCTTAAGCTAATCCATTCCATGAAGGAGCTAGGAGAGCATCAATCACTAAACAAAATGAGTTTAGAATCTCATTATGCTAATTTCTATTGTGTGCTTGATCTCGACCTCAGAGAGAACCCTGTTTGGATTTCAAAAATGCCCGTGAAAATATCTATTAGCACGAGTAGCTATAATGAGAACTAAGCAGGCATATGCTTCCCATTCCCTCCATAAATGCATTTTCCCTTCTTGTTTTATTAGGTCAGCTCCCCCCTTCCCTCTCCCCTTGATTTGCTGAGGTCACATCTTCACTTGTGTCTAGACAGATGGTGAAAGAAAGAAGGGCTTGGTGGATTCTCAGAGGAACGATGGAGAGCTTTCCCCTGCCCTTAGAGCTCTCTGGCCATTTTACCCCTCAACACAGCATCTCACAGCTGTAGTGAGCAAAATTTTTACAAATTATATCCACAGTGAGTTTCTATGGCAACGTATCTTAGAGCACACAAACAGGATTGGCAAGGGGATTCCTTCTCCTCCTCCTCCTCTTTCTCCTCCTCCTCCCACCCAAGGAATAACAGCAACTGTAATTAAAAAAAAAGATAGTGCAAGTATAAGTTAGTTTGGGTAAACAACAATTCCTCACCCAAAAATTGGTGGGTTTTTTTAATATTCGTATGCTCCTTATTTTAAAAGAATAAGTGAAAAAGTGCAAAACTGTGAGGAAATACAATACAGAGTTGGAGAAAGAAGACAAATGACAGTTTGTAATGAAAAGGGGTTTTGCAGGGGAGAGGGAATAGCCACTTATACAAGTATTTGTCTAATCCAAGTTTTTCCTCCACTTAATATAGGAAAGAAACTGAGACTGCTTCATTAACTCACCATGGCCCACACAAAATAGTTTGTTTTAATTTATTTTTTCTTTAAATTAAATCTGTTGGGGGAAATTGTGTGGTTATTTAAGAGGTCCTTCCTGCGATACTTTCTCTTTCTTCAGCTGGGCCTGGAGGAATTTCCATGCTGCTACAAGCAGGAGCCAATAATGTTTGGTGGAAAAGGATCCTCCAAAGATCCATTTCCACTTTAAATATTAGTCTGATTTGAATTTAATGCCAAACTATGGTTTTTGTATGTATGTATAGGCCATAAATTCCCTCCATCCTTCCTGTCTTCTATTCTGATGTAAGAAAAGGTTTGAAAGCTTCTAAATCCATATTTTGTTTGCTGTGGGTTTTTTTTATGTCCAGACACAGAGATAATCTTAATTTTGATCAGTGGTGGGATTCAAATTTTTTTTACTACTGGTTCTGTGGGCATGGTGTAGTGGCCATGGCATGGCTTGATGGGCGTGGCTTGATGGGCATGGCAGGGGAAGGTTACTGTAAAATCTCCATTCCCTCCACACTCCTGGGTGAAGGTTACTACAAAATCCCATTCCCTCCCGACCCCACTAACCTGTTTTCCAATTTCGTACTCCTGTGCACGGTAACAAAGAAGACCCAGCCAATCAGCTGGGACTTGGGAGGCAGAGAATAGATGGGGGTGGGGCCGGGCCAGTCAGAGATGGTATCTGATGGTTCTCCGAATTACTCAAAATTTCTGCTACCGGTTCTTCAGAACTGGTCAGAACCTGCTCAATATCACCTCTAATTCTGATCCAGAAAAGAATTTTTAGCCACAGTTTGCAACCCTCATATTGTTGATTTACAATTCCTATCAGCAATCAAGGGCAATAGGACATACAAATCTGAAAATGCATTTTTAGTTGTCCTAAACTATAAAAAGGATACCTGTGATTTGTTTTGAGTTGAGACAAAACATCTAATCTGTATTTGTTTAAAAATAAAGCAAATTTTCCCATCTCCTCTTACAACTCAAAGAAAACTGATAATCCCTGATTATCAGTCCCTTAATCCCCTGTCACACTGCACCAACGGATAGAAAGAGGATGTAAAATGGAGAGAAACACTTGCCATCCGTTGGTTAACGCGATGCTTCCATTCTGTACTCACTGCGTCCATTTTTCATACTCTCTATCCGTCCAGCATCCGTCGACTGAGATTCCATCCGCTCAAAAAGTTTTGAGCTGCTCAAAACTTTTTGAGAGGAAAATGTATCCAACGCGTCCGTTCTGCATCCGCAATGCATACGGGGAACATCCGTTCTACATCTGTCGTCATCCGTTACACGTCCGCTATATTCGCTAGGCATCTGCTGCGCATCCGTGCAACTCGCATCCATTCCAGCGGAAAACGGACACAGGGAAGAAGCGAAATGGATGCGGAACAGACACAAAGTGTTAGTAGCACGGACGGAGAAAGGATGAAAACGGATGCAGCTCGCATACAAAGCATAAAAATGGAAAAAACATTCACAGAGGGGACGTATCTTGGATATTTAGGATGTCTGCAGGATGTCTAGAGGATGCAAAAGGACACCGAGTGGAAAACCTATATTTCCTATAAAAAGGGGGAGGAATTCACCTGGATCTCACTTTCAGTCCAGCAGCCCTGCGGTGCAGACCTCTTCAGCCTTCATCTTGCTCTTCCACAGCATCCAGTCATCTCCACCATGGATCATCACACACTCCTTTTGGTAGCCACCATCGTTCTACAACTTTGCGAAACCATCTACAGGGTTTTTCACCTGTTCTACGTGAACAAAAGGAGGCGGCCAGATCCAGACCCCCTGCCCAACGACACACAAGATGTGCCCTACTTCATCATGGGGGATGACGCCTTCTCCCTCAGAACCAACCTCATGAAGCCCTACACCTCCAGATGCCTCACCCGTGAAGAGAGGATCTTCAACTACAGGCTGTCCAGGGCAAGGCGGGTGGTGGAGAACGCCTTTGGAATCCTGGCCAACAGGTTCCAGGTACTTCTCACCAACATGCAGCATTGCCCAGAGACCGTGAGGAGGATCGTGGAAGCTTGCTGCATCCTGCACAATCTCATGCGCACCCATACCCAGTGTTGCAGAACAGGCTCGTGGACCTCCAACAAGGCAATGGGGACATGGAGCCTGGTGAATGGAGGCAAGGGCGAAACCTGATAGACACTGTGGATGTGCCAGGCCCCAACAGAGCTTCACATGAAGGGAAGAAGCAGCACAACCTCCTGAAACACTGGTGCAACTCCCCAGATGGAGCAGTGGAGTGGCAAGACAGGATGATAGATGCTTAATGGATGCTTCCTTCAGCCTGTCTCATCTCATTGATGAGATTGTGCTATGCATGTTGAGTGGCCCTACAATGAACAGGGCATTTAATAAAGAGTTGTGTTTATGTTGAAATGTGTGGATCAATGATTACATTGTTATTGTTTTTGATGTGTGGCACTTGGGAGGGTGGACCATACAGTCCCACTATGCTTGCACTGGAGGTTTATCTGTCCCACAGCTATTACCCATCCCAAAGGTATCCCTGCCCATCCCACAGCTATTACCCATCCCAAAGATATCCCTGCCCATCCCACAGCTATTACCCATCCCAAAGGTATCCCTGCCCATCCCACAGGTATCCCTGCCCATCCCACAGCTATTACCCATTCCACAGGTATCCCTGCCCATCCCACAGCTATTACCCATCCCAAAGGTATCCCTGCCCATCCCACAGCTATTACTCATCCCAAAGGTATCCCTGCCCATCACACAGCTATTACCCATCCCAAAGGTATCCCTGCCCATCCCAAACTATCCTAACCCATCCCACAAGTATGCAAAGGCTTAAAACATTTCTAAGTTTCCACCAAGACTTTATTGACTAAAATAAATGAAGCAAGTGTGTGAAGCAAAGATTATCTTTATTAATAACAAGCTGTAAAAGAAAAATGACCCAAGTGTCTTAAGCAAAGATAAAGTCAACAGGTAGCCATCCAGTCTCTGGCACTCTTCTTGGTCACTCGGAGGCGTGCCCAGTCTTAGGGGTGAAGGGTCCAGGTGCTGTGGAGGTGGCTGCTGCTGGAGTGCTGGTCTGAGGTGTCATTGGGGTGCCTGGCCCCGAGAGGACAACAGGGGACGGTGTGTGGAGGAAGCTCTCAGAGAGCTGGCTCAGTCCTGTGATGTTGAGAACCCCTTCCTCCAGGACATGGGGTGTCAGCCCCAATACCGATGACAGATTTTCTGAGGCCGGGCTTGGCTGTGGGGTGGAGGAAGGAGGTGTGTAGTGGGGATGTCTGGTCTGCAGCTGAGCAAGGTGAGGCGTGGGTGGCATCTGTGGCGTCAATGGCATCTGTGGCATGGGTGGCATCTGTGGCGTGGCTGGCATCGGTGGCATCGGTGGCATCAGTGGCATCGGTGGCACAGGTGGTGTTCGATGTACCTGTGCCTGGACTGGGAAGGGCTGCCTGTGCTGCTGGAGCTCCTGGTAGCCGTAGCCTTGGTGGGTGAGGGCCTATGGAAAGCCTTGCAAGGGCAGTGACATCACCTGGGGTGGAGGAGCAGACCTGGACTGGGTGGGAGCAAGTTCAGCTGGGTCTGGAGGGTTGTGAAGAAGACCGGTGATCCTGTCCTTTATCACCTGGTACTGTGATTCGGACATGTCCGTGAGGGTCTGGTTGACGTAGGTGAGGAAGGGCTTGCAGTTGGAGGATGGTATGTCGGTGTGTACCAGCTGAGAGAGGAGATCTACGCTGCTTCTGATGGCGTCCCTGATCTCCAGCAGGAAGTGTGGCTCTGCCCCTCCGGTCTACCTCTCTGCCTGCTTTCTGTGGAGGTGGAGCTGGGGGTGGATGTGGGTTGGCCTGTGGTGGAAGTGCCCTCTCCTTGCTCCCACTGCATCAGGGGTTCCTCCACGTGCTCCACTACGGGTAGTGCAGCTGTCGGGGGGTTCTCCGTCATGGCATGCTCCACAGATACCTGCCTGGACACAGGAGCTGACTCTTGGCCAGAAGAGGACTGGCTCTCTGCGGGCTGCCTGAGAGAGAGGATTGTGAGAGGGGCTGCTCCTTGGTGGCGGATCTCACCATCCAAGAAGCTGCACTTGGCCATCACGTAGGTCTCTTGGTCCTTCAGCTTGACCGTGGCCCGGCCAGATTTCTTGAGGTGCAGCTTCCCGTACCAGGTGTGCATGTGCTTCCACCAGCCGAGGAGCACCTCCGAAGTGTAGCCCAGGCTCTCTGCCTTCTCTCTCCAAGCAGCCTGCTTCCTTTTGGTGTCTCAATAGAGCCTGTGTCCCTTCCGCCATAGATACTCGTTCTCCCTCAGCCATTCCAGCACCTCATCCTCATGTTCCTCTTCAATGGCATATTGCCTCCTCTCCCGTTCACGCATATGCCTCTTCCTCCCTCTGGCAGGGCCATATGGGCCCTCATCAGAGGGGCTTCGAGGTTGTAGGGGCTGCTCCTCCACACCACCACCACCACTAGCAGCAACAACAACATTAGCATCAAAAGCAGGACCAGCAGCAGCGCCAACAGCGCCAGCAGCGCCAGCAGCGCCAGCAGCGCCAGCAGGACCAGGATCAGCACCAGCAGAGTAAGCACCAGCAGCGCCAGCAGGACCAGCAGGACCAGGAGCACCAGCAGGACCAGCAGGACCAGGAGCACCAGCAGAACCAGCAGGACCAGGAGCAGCACCAGCAGAGTAAGCACCAGCAGTAGCACCAGCACCAGGAGCAGCGCCAGCAGAGTAAGCATCAGCAGAAGCACCAGCACCAGAAGCAGCACCAGCAGAGTAAGCCCCAGCAGAAGCCCCAGCACCAGCAGAGTAAGCCCCAGCAGAAGCCCCAGCACCAGGAGGAGCATCAGCAGAAGCTCCAGCACCAGAAGAGTCAGCCCCAACAGCAGAAGCCCCAGCAGAAGCAGAGTCAGGGCCAGGGGGTGGGAGGGTGGCCCTGTCCCTCTTGCCAGGGCTAGCAGCAGATGGCAGAGGCTTTCTCTCCTTCCCCATGGTTGTTGGCTTGCTGGCTGGCTGGCTGGCTGGCTGGAGCTGTGTCTGGCAGCAGGTCTTTCCTCTGAATGGTGACCTGCTTGCGAGCTGCTTCCCTTTATATCCACGGGGCTGACGCAATGCATCCTCCCCGCATGCGCGGTGAACGCTTTGCATCCTCTAGGCATCTGCTAGGCATCCACTAGGCTTCTGCTCTGCATCCGCTCAGCATCCGCTCTGCATCCGCTCTTTCCGCTGCGAATCCGCTTCGCTGTGCTCCCCCAGAAGCCCTGCGGATGTGTCATCTGCTCCCATCCGTTTCCATCTGCTAGATTTCCATGGAGCATCCGTTTTACATCCCCTTTACATCTTCCCCCCGTCCATTCCTTTCCGTTGTTGTCCGCTCTGGATATGCAAATTTGGGGCACTTTTGAGAGTAGATAACAACGGATGGTCCATTTTCTTGTCCGCTGTGTCCTTTTTACAAACGTTTTGCATCCGTTGGCCAATGTGACAGGCCCTTTAAGTGATCATTCTGAAATATGTATTAAGATATCACAAGTTATATTCCTTCGTAATTACACTGTGACATAGCATGCAAGTACTTAAGAGGCTGAGTTTGCATTGTGATGTTGTTGTGCATATTTTGTGCCTTGTCTGCTCTCCCCATGGATATCCATGCACCAAAGCATAGTTTTCTATTATGCCATATAGCATGTTTTATTTATAAATATATTTATATATTTTATATAACACAGTATATATAGACAGAAAAGAGTAAACATATAAAAATAATAAATGAATCATAAATTGTTGGCAAGGGATATTAAAAACATCCAAAAATTAATTTTACACGATACCATTGGTAAATTATCAATGAATGAACATCATGTATAGCTTTGAATGACTACAATCAATATTAAGCTTTAAACTAAGATAAATAATGAAAAGTGTGGTCAGTAAGATATAAATAATCAAATTATAAGCTACAATACATTAAGTCAGAATCTATTCTGCCATAAGTATACCATGAAATTGAAATATAAACTATATGCATAAAATTACCAAAATTATGACGAGTACAAATCCGAGTATTAAGTTCTAGGCCAGAAATTAGTTCTATTTTTATTTCAATTCTGTGTTAAATTTACTTTTAAGGTGCAAAGTTATTTTGGACATCTAAGCATACTCCCTTAACTGAATTAACCATTCTTGCAAAGAATCAAGCACATTTTCTACGAAGAAGCATCTCATAAATGCTTTATTAGCTTCCCCTACTGTACAGTAGATCAGTGTTCTGCAACACTGGCAACTTTAAGATGTTTGGACTTTAACTCCCAGAAATCTACAGCCAGTATACTGGATTCAATGGTGTGCTCAAGGAGGGAAGGGAGGAACAAGCCGAAAATGACAACAAAAATATAGTTGAATTTTAAATTATTCTTGCAGACGTATTTTAATTGGACAAGTGAAATTGGGAGAAACCTTTTGTGTTTGTACATCTAAATTTAATGGTCGACTTTCCTTGTGTGGATAGGGCTGCAATCACTTTAAGTGGCCATGACAGGATGAGGAGAGATTTGTAATTCTGTTGAATGACTTACTCTTCCTTATGTATTCTTATGTATCTTCAGCTTTGCATTTTGCAGGACATACGATTTAGAGCAGGAAGATAGATTGTTGTAAAACAACAATACATCCTTCACCAATAGTGAACAAACATAATTATTTTCTTATTTGTTCTTCATAACACTTCTGCCAAATAAGTGAAGAATAGATTTGTATTTTGTTAATTATTATACATTTATCTAGCATTTTGGAAGACAAAAGTTCAGTGTTCTGTTGCAGCCATATAGACAGTATCATGTTTTATATCCTGGAAAACGTAATTAAATACTTGCATGTTCATTTTATAGTCTGTCCCACAAGTTTCAATAAAGCTAATTTAGGTCCAAATCTTAATATGACCAATAATGAATGGTTATCAATAACTGGCTTCATTTTATGCAATATTTTTCTTATTCCTTTCAAAACTATGTTCTATACAACTTCACAGCATCTTTTTTGGCTTGGGAAAGGAATAATAATAAAGATTTTTAAAAGAAAAATATTATAAATAGTAATAAGTTCAAATCAGGATTTCTCTTGAGCCTCAGAATTTCTTCTTGTTGATTTTGGCATGCTGGAGCCTGATTTGTTTTGATTATAATTTTTGAGAAAAATTTTCAGTAACAGGGTTGAATAATTGATCTTCATCACAAATTATACTTCTCTCCACAGGTGTCTGGAAAGGGTCCAGATGAGACTCCACACCACCTCCAGTTTGAAGGCATAGAAAGACAGTATGCCTCTTTACCCAGGTAAGCTGCATTGTATATTCATACACAGTCACTCTTTTATGCAGACACAAGTGTGTCTGCACAAACGGTTTTTCACAGGCAATCAAGGAGTCTCTCCCTCCTCCCATTATTCCACTGTTTAGCAAAATCTGCATTGAACAGACATCTGTCAGTGAAATGAGAGATTATGTTGCAATTTTGTTATGCTGCCCTTCTGTTGATAATTTAGTGCCATCTTTATAGCTGTGTTAATAATTTAGACAGCCAATGGAGGAGGGGGGAGATGAAGTTTCAGTCACTGAACATGTCAGCAAGAATCATGATCTGTAGGCGAAGGTTGTGATGCTGAGGAAGCTTGTTCTGTGAGAGTTTAGCCACTTTGAGATATCCTTTATGGAGGACGAGGGGGCTGCTGGGAGCAGTTGCAATCACAGTCCCACATCAATGGCTCTAGAGTTTCTGGAAATAAATTTCATTTTTTCACAGCCAAGACATTCATACTGTAGCTCCATACTTAGATAATTCATTAAATCTCCACTAATGGAATAGATTGCTATAACTTTCTAACTTTATAATTTCCAAGACAGCCAGTTTTGAGATTAAATCATCAGGCTAGAATCTGGGAGACCATGAGTTCTATTCCTGCCTTAGGCAAGATATCAGCTAGGTGACCTTGGGCCAGTCACTTTCTCTCATCAATAGGAAGGAGGCAAGAGCCTTCACTTCCTAAATCTTGCCAAGAAAAATGCAGGGATTTGTCCAGGCACCTGACTTGGAGTCACCTTCCCACCCCAAAAAATCCAAACTGGTTGAAGGTAATCCATGCTTGGTGTCCTCAAGATACTTTGGGACCACGGCTCTCAGCCAATACAATGCTGACATTAAATTAGTTGGGAATTCTGATAATCCTGATGTATTTCAAAGAAGATGACTATTCTCAGAAAGTATGGGAAATATAATGCAAACATAGAGGGAATACCTTACACAAAGTTTGGATATTGGTATTTGCATCTGAGAAGCAATAGTAACATTTTTTCTGAATTCTCCCCTTACACTGTTAATTCTTAACAATAATAAGCCACCAAGGAAAGGAAGTTCACCCCAGGCAGCATAAAGGAGATCATTGTTCACTCAATCATTCTGAACAGTCCATGAAGTCCAAAGCAAATGTGCATAAATGAAAAGAGACAAATTGTGTTCAGCATTCATAAGCAACAGTATGCACTATTTTCTAAATTACATGTCAAAGTCATCCCAATAAACTGGCCCAGGGACAGTTACTCAGTTCTGTAGGGTCAGAAATGTCAGGCCTAATGTTACTTTCTTGTTAGTATTTATTGAAACATTTGTTTAATAGAATTATAACAAATTGTTAAATATAGAGCAGGCCTCATGAATCAATGTTCTCCTTTGCTAACTAAGATTATGCTTTCTTTGCCTTTGCGTCACTCAGCTCATGTCTGCTTTCATATTCCAACTTCTGAAGAGCTGAAACTCTATTAATCTTGTTTCACAGAGACCTTGGAAACAAACAACAAATATTTGTACTATAAGCAGTGTCCAATGAAAAGCCACCGTGCACACTTACATACACATTTATTTAATTAATCTATGGTCATAGTGTAAGCAGGTTTTTCTAATGTAGCCTCCTCTCTTACTGTTGCTGTCCCCTGCTTCTCACACTAAATATGGCAGGAAAGATTTTTTTTTAGCAAATCCTAAAATACAGAATAATTTTATTTGTAAATTATAAATAATATGACAATGACTTTACATGATCAAAGGTGAAAGTAAAATTAACATCGCACAATAAGTAGCAGTGTTAAAAAAAAAGGAAACTGAGTATAAGGAAATGAAGATATTTTATATCTGCCTAACATACCAATGTACAGTCCAGGAATATATAAGGTCAGAAGGAAGAAAAAGATAGCTTTCTAAGTCAATGCATCATTCTCAGCGATACTGAGGGATTTTATGTTCAAACAAAATACTCCCCAAGAGTCCAGCTGTCTTACAGATTTATAGTATTGCTTTGTCCATATTTTCTTGCTATATATTCTCTCAGATTTTATCTACTATTAAAACCTCAGAAGATTCTACCTGTATGGCAAATTAATTTCTTGGTTAAATTGTACTAATTATGGAATTATAATTAGTAAACACTTTAATGGAAAAGAGGCACACCACTCTTGGCGATGTGGGAATTCTAACTGTCCCAAGGGTTCTGTCATGTCTCAAACCTTTTCTTTTAGATGAAAAGAACTGAAAAAATTATGATAATTACTGTTAAGCCTGGTTTCCCCAACCAGGGTTAGGTAGACAAGCTAAACAGAATGTGCAGCGATAGTCAGATAGGCACACAGATAAATGAGTGAGCTAAGCTTGTATGTTTATTAACATACACTAAAAATAACAGATACGCTTGTGCTATCAAGAATATATTTTATTCCAGTATAAGTTTATAGCATAGTCAAAAACAGTCCATTATTCATTTACCATGTAGTCAGTCCATTCAGGGATATTCAGTTAGCAAAGTCCATGTAGAATATCCTATGTCAGTTCACGTATAAATCAGTCCTTTTTTCTCTCTCCCGTTCGAGCAGTGCAGTCTTGATTCCAAGCAGTAATCAGGGATCATCAAAGCCAGAGAGAGAGAGAGCAAGCCGTAGACTTGCTACTTTTATATGGTTTTCATAACCACTCCCACAATTGCTATTTTACAGTTAAAGCTGCATACACTAACTATGATTCATAGTTATTATTTCACCTAAAACAGTTAGGGTGAACAATGTTATCCCTAACAATTACTTTTGTTATTAATTTTGTCATATTTTGTATGTTCTTTTGACAAACCTTTACCAGTTTCAAACTTCAGTAAACAATAATAAAGTGACTTAAATTGGAATGCCAGTGTTCCTATGCAAAAATTATAACAGAGGTCCATATCGTATTCAAGAAAATGTGGAAAGTTATCTACATATGGTTATTAGCATTCACTAGGGCAGCATCTAATTTGGTGAGGTGTGTGCTTATTAAATTAATGTCAATGTCTGCCACATTTTAGACTTTCATTGGAACACACATCTCAAATGTCATGGTTCTGACATTTGTCTGAAATGATATAGGTTCTCCTGGTTGAGCAGGGGCTGGACTAGAAGACCTAGTTCTATTCTATTCTATTGGATTTTGGGATCTCTCCTAAGAAAGAACATTTCCAGGCTTTAATGCTTTTTAAATATACTTGATGTAGTTAAAAAAGCATTAGTTTATTTAAAGAGTATTTGGCATTCCATGGAGTTTCTTATCTTCACATCTGTGATGAGGTTGGCTACAGTTCATAAATTTAGTATCAGGATAACTATATTTACTTTATTCATGTGTCATTTGTGTCGCAGCTGGTTAAAATTCAATTATCCATTAGATAGGCATATTCCACTGGTTTATTATTCATTGCAACAACTTTTTTAATTTATATTTTTATTGCACTTTTTCAAAATTACAAATTTCTTTTACATTCTTTACAACACTGTGACATTGATGTTACACGTACATTTACATGCATATATACATTTAATCCTTATTTGTACTATCTAACCAGCTATATCATTTGTCCCAGACTGTATAATGTTCCAATTCCTCTCTGTCTTTCAATTCTAAAGTAAGCTTATCCATCTCTGCATAGTCCAATACTTTTTTTATTACCATTCCCTCAGAAGGGGTGCTGTTCAATTTCCAATTTTGTGCAAAGGAAATTCTAGCCACTGTCACTATATACAATATAATATAATATATTTACAATATAATATATTTAACTTTTTTACTGAATTCTCCTCTTATTATTCCTAATAAGAAAAGTTCAGGTTTAAGCTCAATTTGAAGACTTGTTATTTCCTGTAACCATTTTTTGATCTTTACCTAATATTTCCTAGTTTCGGGGCATGACCACCAATATGAAAAAAGTACGCTGTTTTTGTTTACATTTCCAACATTCTGGACTCATATTTGGTTACATCTTCACCAGTCTTGCTGGTAGTAAATGCCAATGATAAAACATTTTGTAGAGATTCTCCTTGCAGGCAGTGGACATTGTTAATTTATAATTTTTGTCCATAGTTTTTTCCATTCGATATTCCCATTCTAGTTCGATATTATACCCAAAATTCCTTGCCCAATCTATCATGGACCCTTTAACTATTTCTTCTTCCATTTTAACTCTTAAATAATTATATATTTTCGTTATGAATTTCTCTTCTGGTCCCGATATAATTTTATTAAATTGTTGTCCTTCTTTATCAAAGCTGTACTCTTCTAAATCTTTTTTATACCCTACTTGCAATTGTAAATATGGCCACCAATCTGTTTATTCCTTCATCTCTCAATTCTTGATTTGTTTTGAGCCTCCCTTGGTTATCTAACAGTTCACTATATCTTACCATTTTATCTAAGTCCAATGTTTCTGGATAGATCATTGCCTCCATGATTGATAGCCAACCGGGTATTTTATGGTAATGATTTTTTAAATTCTCCCACAGACCTGTATAAGTGCATCTCTCATTTGATGTCTATGGAAACATGAATGTGTTTTATTCTTCTTTTCCCAAATGAAGACATGCCATCCTATCTGCAAATAATAAGGTCCTTTTATTATTCAGATTTATCCATTCTCTTATCCATGCTAATGCTAAATGCATATTATCCGTGATAATCTAACTCCCAAACTGGGAGTCTGAAGCCACCTCTACTTCTGCTATCCTGTGATGTTTTTAATTTTATTCGAGGTTTCTTCCCTAGCCAGATAAATTTCATTGTGACTTTGTTTAACTCCACAACAAAAATTATCTAATTTTATTGGAATTGTTTGAAATAGGTATTTCAATTTTGGTAATATATTCATTTTGATAATGGTGATTCTTCCCAATAATGATAACTGTAATTTCCCCCATGTATCCAGACCTTCTTTATTTATTACAATTATTTATTACAATTATCCTCTTTTATTGAGGAGCATCTTGCCTTCAACCATATTCTTAAGTATTTAACCTCTTTTGCAATTAACAATTCTGTCTTCTCTTCCAGTTTTCTTTTCTTGTCTTTATTAATTTTAAGGCCTGCCACCTTCCCAAATTCTTCTATTTCTTGCGATAAATAATTCCTGTGGCTCCTCTATAAAAAATACTAAATCATCCGCAAATCCCTGGATTTTATATTCTTCTTTTTTAATCTTAATCCCTTTAATTTCTTGTTTTTGTCTAATCCGAGATAATAAAACTTCTAGTGAAAGAATGAAAAGGAAAGGTGACAACGGACATCCCTGTCAGGCGGAGCTCCATTCAAAATCCAGGAAAGAAATACTTAGACTCTTTAGTTTAGAGAAAAGACATCTTTTACTGAAAGTGAAGTGGTAGCAACCAAAGAATTCTGAATCTGAGAAATTAGACGCGCAATTGACATATACAAAGTGATGGAAATGTTCCCACCCCCAATAGTTCAGATGACACTTCCAATTAGAAGTTGTGAATATGTTCATGTGGGCATCTTCAGGTGATGATGAGGCCTCTGTCCGTTGACCTTGGCATATTTTGATAACGGGTTGCCATTGCGCAGAGAAAAGAAAGCTAAGCAAGGAATAGAAACCTAACTCTATTGTATGCTTCTCCCCCCCCATTTACACAACAGAAGAATTTAACACCTCCAGCTCACTTCCCAGACTTTCCCTTCCTCCCCCCATTACTTATGGCAGTCGAAAGATGCAAAGCAATAGGAGAAGATCTTGAAGGCTGACATTCGGCCCTCCTAGAAAAAGGAAAATCATCAGTCCTAGAGGAGAGAGAGGAGAAAATATAAAGACAATTATTAATCATTCAGCAATTACAAAACAATACACTCCTAAGTCTTATCAGGATACTTGGAACAAAATGCTTTGATCAACTTAGGGGCTTTAAGCCACTGTCACACTGATCCAACGGATGCAAAGAGGATGTAAAATGGACAAAAAACCTTGCCATCCATTGGTTAACGCGATGTATCCGTTCTGTACTCACTGCCTCCGTTTTGCTTCCTCTCTATCCGTCCAGCATCCGTTTATGGACGTTTCATCCGCTCCAAAAGTTTTGGGCTGCCTAAAACTTTTGCGCAGAAAATGTATCCAGTTCGTCCATTCTCAATCCGCTATGCATCCGCTACGCATCCGCTACGCATCCGTTACGCATCTGCTATATCCGCTTGGCATCCGCTGCGCATCCATGCAACTCACATCCGCGCGGACGCAGGGAGGAAGCGGAACGGATGCAGAACGGATGCAGAACGGATACCTAGCGGATGCAGCATGGAAACAAAGCGTTTAAAATGGAAAAAATGTTCGCATAGGGGACCTATCGCGGATATTAAGGATGTCTACAGGATGCCTAGAGGATGCCTAGAGGATGCCTAGCAGAAAACCTATACTGCCTATCAAAAGGGGGAGCAACTCGCCTGCATTGCACTTTCAGAACAGCAGCCCAGCAGTGCAGACCTCTGCAGCCTTCATCTGACTCTTCCTCTTCCACAGCATCCAGTCATGTCCACCGTGGATTGTAACAAAGTCCTTTCGGCAGCCACCATCATTCTGCAACAGTGCGAAGCCATCTGCAGGCTCTGTGAACACTACTGCGAGAAGAAAAGGAGCCACCCAAAAAGAGTCTGGGTCCGAAGATAGTTCACCAGTAGAGCGGAGGACGGACTGTACAACAAGCTGATGGTGGAGCTCAGGAGCGAAGACACTTGGGCGTTCCAGAACTTCATGAGGATGCCGCCAGCCATGTTTGACGAAGTTGTGCAGCACCTGACACCCAGGTTGACCAAGGCAAAAAACAGCTTCCGGCCCAGCCTGGAACCTGGGCTCAAGGTGGCACTCACTCTGCGCCACCTGGCCTCAGGGACCTCCTACAGGAGCACGCAGAACAGCTGGAGGGTGCCCTCCAACACCATCAGCATTGTGGTCAGAGAAGTGGTGCAGGCCATCATCGAAGAATACAAGGAAGGGCTCCTCCAGTACCCCTCCACTGAAGAAGGATGGAAGAAAGTTGCAGAGCAGTGGTATCAGAAGTGGAACTTCCCACACACCGTTGGAGCCATAGATGGGAAGCACGTGGCCTGCAAATCTCCAGCCAAGTCAGGGTCCACTTATTTCAACTCCAAGGGCTTCTTCAGCATCATCCTCTTTGCCATGGTCGATACTGACTACAACTTCATGTACATCGATGCTTCAGACAATGGTTCATCTTCGGATGCCCAGGTATACAACGCCAGTCACCTCAAGGAGGGGCTGGAACGCAACCTCATCGTGGGCTTCCCAGATCCAGAACCCCCTGCCCAACGACACACAAGATGTGCCCTACTTCATCATGGGGGATGACGCCTTCTCCCTCAGAACCAACCTCATGAAGCCCTACACCTCCAGACTCCTCACCCGTGAAGAGAGGATCTTCAACTACAGGCTGTCCAGGGCAAGACGGGTGGTGGAGAACGCCTTTGGCATCCTGGCCAACAGGTTCCAGGTACTTCTCACCACCATGCAGCATTGCCCAGAGACCATGAGGAGGATCATGGAAGCTTGCTGCATCCTGCACAATCTCATGCGCACCCGCTACCCAGTCTTGCAGAATAGGCTCATGGACCTCCAAAAAGCCAATGGGTCATGGAGCCTGGGGAATGGAGGCAAGGGCGAAACCTGATCGACACTGAGGATGTGCAAGGCCCCAACAGAGCCTCAAATGAAGCAAAGAAGCAGCGCAACCTCCTGAGACACTGGTGCAACTCCCCAGATGGAGCAGTGGAGTGGCAAGACAGGATGGTAGATGCTTAATGGATGCTTCCTTCAGCCTGTCTCATCACACGGATGAGATTGGGCCATGTATGTTTGGTTGGCCTACAATGAACAGAGCGTTTAATAAAGAGTTGTGTTTATGTTGACATGTGTGGATAATTATTACATTATTATTGATAATAAAGGGCCGTAGGTGTGGCACCTGGGAGGGTGGACCATACAGTCCCACTATGCTTGCATTGGAGGTTTATCTATCCCACAGCTATCCTAACCCATCCCACAGCTATTACCCATCCCACAGCTATCCCAACCCATCCCACAGCTATTACCCATCCCAAAGCTATCCTTACCCATCCCACAAGCATGCAACAGTTTCCAGCAAGACTTTATTAAAAAAAAGAAATGAAGCAAGTATATGAATCAAAAATATACTTTATTAACAAGAAGCTATAAAACAAAAATGAGTCTCTGGCACTCCTCTTGGTCTCAGTCCCACGGGTGAAGGGTGCAGGTGCTGTGGAGGTGGCTGGTGCTGGAGTGCTTGTCATCAGCTCCTCCAGAAGCAGAAGCAGCAGAAGCACCAGCCCCAGAAGAGCGAGCCCGTGCTGCAGAAGCCCCAGCAGAAGCAGAGTGAGGGCCAGGGGGCGGGATGGTAGCCCTGTCCCTCTTGCCAGGGCTGCCAGCAGATGGCTGAGGCTTGCTTTGCTTCCGCATGGTTGTGGGGTTGCTGGCTGGCAGGAAGGCTGGCAGGCAGACATGAACCAAGGCTGGCAGGAAGGCGGGGAGCAAGGCTGGCAGGCAGACCGGCTGGCAGCAAGGCTTGCAGGCAAGCTGGCAGCAAGGATGGCAGGGAGGATGGCAGCAAGGATGGCAGGGAGGATGGCAGCAAGGCTGGCAGCAAGGCTGGTAGCAAGGCTGACAACA
The DNA here is from genome assembly GCA_015471245.1 of Laticauda colubrina. Taxonomy (NCBI): domain Eukaryota; kingdom Metazoa; phylum Chordata; class Lepidosauria; order Squamata; family Elapidae; genus Laticauda; species Laticauda colubrina. Next base: position 31,188,550 of record BLBF01000025.1, on the reverse strand, counting down.
AGGCTGGTAGGCAGACATGCAGGCAGGGCAGGCAAGGCAGTCGATGTGTCCGGCAGCAGGTCTTTCCTCTGAATGGCGACCTGCTTCCGAGCTGCTTCCGTTATATCCACGGGGCTGACGCAATGCATCCTCCCTGCATGCGCAATTAACGCCAGGCATCCATTAGGCTTCCGCTGTGCATCCGCTAGGCTTCCGCTGTGCATCCGCTTCATCCGTTCAGCGTCCGCTCTGCTTCTGCTCTTTCCGTTCCGCGTCCACTTTGCTGAGGCCCCGCGGAAGCCCTGCAGGCTTGCCATCCGCTCCCATCCACTTCCATCTGCTGGGCTTCCATTCCACATCCGCTTTGCATCCGCCCTGCGTCCTCCCCGCGTCCGTGTTATCCACTCCGGTTATGCAAATTTTTGCCCCTTTTGAGAGCGGATAACAATGGATGGAACATTTTGCTCGTCCGCTGTGTCCTTTTTGCATCCGTTGGCCAGTGTGACATGGGCTTAAACGTTGGTTTCATTAACCCATTCGGCTTGCGAAGAAGGGAAATGTTTCCAGGCTACAAGATACTGGAGTCGACCCCTCCATTTGCGAGAGTCCAGAATTTCTTTAACTTCAAAATGTTGTTCGCCTTCAATCAGTATTGGTATGGGAGGGTCAGCTTGGATGGGTCTTAGATCAGAAGTACGTTCAGGTTTTAGCAAACTAACATGGAATACCGGATAAACTCGTTGAAGAGTTTTGGGTAAGTTCAGCTGGACTGTTACAGGATTTATAATCCGTTCAATCGTGAAAGGACCAACATACTTAGGACCAAGCTTCTTTGACTTTTGAGTGGTCTGCAGGTATCTGGTGGACAGGAAAACCTTGTCGCCCACTTTATATTCTTTCCGTGGGGATCTTTTCTTGTCTGCAAATTTCTTATGAGCTTGATGGGCCTCATCTAATGCTTTGCGTGTCACTGGCCAGTTAAGTGGGATGTTAGGTGGATGTTAACAAATGGATGTTAGGTTTTTCACGAGGAAGTTCAGGTATGGGAACGAAATCTTGTCCTGAAGCCACTTTAAATGGAGTAAATCCAGTACTACTGTGTACGGAGTTGTTATATGCCACTTCGGCAAATGGTAGTAATTCGGACCAGCTATCTTGTTGATAATTTATGTAACATCTAAGATATTGTTCTAACACTGCGTTAGTCCTCTCACAGGCCCCATTAGTTTGGGGGGGGGTGCAGCTTAACCCCTGGGTGGAGCCTATTAACTTCAGGAACTCTTTCCAAAAATTTGAGGTAAACTGGACCCCTCTGTCAGAGATTATGCATTCCGGAACGCCATGTAACCAATAGATATGTGAAATAAACAGTTTAGCCAGCATCTGAGCAGAGGGAATCTTGGAACAAGGTATGCAATGTACTTGTTTGGAAAACAAATCAGTCACTACCCAGATGACTGTGTTTCCACCACTTTCTGGTAATTCCACTATAAAGTCCATAGAGATTTCTTTCCAGGGAGTCGTTGGTCTAGCTACATTTTGTAACAATCCTACCGGCTTACCAGGAGGTCTCTTTGCCGAAGCACAAATTGGACAGCTAGCTACATAAGCTTCAATGTCCTTCTTTAAAGTAGGTCACCAGAATTGCCGCTTAACCAGATGTAAGGTCTTCACAAATCCGAAGTGGCCAGCTGCTTTAAAATCATGAGCCTGTTGTAGTATTTGGCCCCTCAGCACCTGTGGCACATACAACTTGGCCCCCACCCAAGCCAAGCCATCTCTAATTGTATAGTCACTTGAATGAGCCAGGAACCATTCGTCCAGTTTTAAAGCTTCTTTTAATTGTTCGGTTAGGTCCTTCGATAAAACCACTTCTTGGTTCTTCCTTTGGGCTCTGGTGATCACTGGGGTGGCTAGATGTTTGGCTGAGACAATTGGGCTTATCACCTCCTGGCGCATACTATTATATTGGGGTAGTCTAGAGAGAGCATCCGCCATGAAGTTCTTCCTGCCTGGAATGTATTTCAATAAGAAATTGAATCGCTTGAAGTACTGGGCCCAGCGAACTTGTTTAGGGGACAGTTTCCGAGGTGTTTTTAAGGCTTCCAAATTCTTATGATCAGTCCATACCTCAAATGGATGTTTTCCTCCTTCCAGGAAATGTCTCCAGGTCAGCAAGGCCCAACGAACTGCAAAAGCTTCTTTCTCCCAGACGGCCTATCTTCTCTCTGTTTCAGACAGCTTACGGAAGGTATACGCACAAGGCTGTCAGGTCCCTTTCTTGTTGATTTGAAGTAACACCGCTCCAATAGCCACATCACTTGCATTGGCTTGAATCACGAATGGAGTGTCCATATCTGGGTGCTTCAGCACTGGTTCTGCAGCAAACAGTCGTTTTAGCTTTTCAAAAGCTGCTTGGCGCTCCATGGACCACTCCAGTGTTTTTAAGAGATTTGTGATGGGCATTGCTATCTTAGCAAACGTCGGGATGAATTGCCGGTAAAAATTTTCAAATCCCAAAAAGCTTTCAAATTGTTTTCTGGTGCGTGGTGGAACCCATTCCAGAGCAGCACACACCTTCTCTGGATCCATCTCTATGCCTTCAGATGAAATGCGATCTCCCAAATAGTCAATTTTGTCTTGGTGGAATTCACACTTTGACAATTTAGCGTACAACTTAGCGGCACACAGTTTTTGTAGAACCGACCGCACTAACTTCACATGTTCATCCAGAGTTTCCGTGTAGATAAGGATATCATCAAGATAAACCAGAACCCCCCTGTATAAATGTTCATGTAACACTTGATTGATCATTTGCATGAATACAGCTGGGGCCCCTTGTAAACCAAAAGGAAGAACGTTGAATTGGAAGCAACCCATCGGGCAGTTAAAAGCGGTCTTCCACTCATCCCCTTCCTTAATTCGAATTCGGTAGTATGCTTCTCTCAAATCCAACTTCATGAAAATCTTTCCCTTCACTAAATGGGCCAACATGTCCTTCATCAAAGGAAGGGGGTACACGTTTTCCACAGAAATAGCATTCAAATTTCTGTAATCCACCACCAAGCGTTTGGAACCATCTGTCAGGCGGAGCTCCATTCAAAATCCAGGAAAGAAATACTTAGACTCTTTAGTTTAGAGAAAAGCTATCTTTTACTGAAAGTGAAGTGGTAGCAACCAAAGAATTCTGAATCTGAGAATTTAGGCGCGCAATTCACATATAGAAAATGCTGGAAATGTTCCCACCCCCAATAGTTCAACTGACACTTCCAATTAGAAGTTTTGGATATGATCATGTGGCATCTTCAGGTGATGATGAAGCCTCTGTCCATTGACCTTGGCATAGTTTGATAACGGGTTGCAGTTGCGCAGAGAAAGAAGAAAGCTAAGCGAGAAATAGAAACCTAACTCTATTTTATGCTCCCCCCTTCCATTTATACATCAGACGAATGTAACTCCTCCAGCTCACTTCCCCAGCTATTCCTACCTCCCTTTTCCACCCCCCCGTTACTCATGGCAGTCGAAAAGATGCAAAGCAATAGCAGAAGATCTTGAAGACTGACATTCGGCCCTCCTAGAAAAAGGGAAATCATCAGTCCTAGAAGTCCTAGAAGAGAGAGAGAGGAGAGAATACCAAGACAATTATTAATCATTAAACAATTTCAAAACAATACACTCCTAAGGCTTATCAGAATACTTGGAATGAAATGCTTTGATCAACTTAGGGGCGTTAACGTCGGTCTCATTAACCCATTCGGCTTGTGAAGAAGGGAAATGTTTCCAAGCTACAAGATACTGGAGTCGACCCCTCCATTTGCGAGAATCCAGAATTTCTTTAACTTCAAAATGTTGTTCGCCTTCAATCAATATTGGTATGGGAGAGTCAGTCTGAATGGGCCTTAGGTCAGAAGTACGCTCAGGTTTTAGCAAACTAACATGGAAAACTGGATGAATTCGTCGAAGAGTTTTTGGTAAGTTCAGCTGGACCGTTACAGGATTTATAATCCGTTCAATTGTGAATGGACCAACGTATTTAGGACCAAGCTTCTTTGACTTTTGAGTGGTCTGCAGGTATCTGGTGGACAGGAAAACCTTGTCGCCCACTTTATATTCCTTCTGTGGGGATCTTTTCTTGTCAGCAAATTTCTTATGAGCTTGATGGGCCTCATCTAATGCTTTGCGTGTTACTGGCCAGTTGGAGTTGAGTTATCCATTCATCCAACGAATGGATATTTGGCTTTTCACGAGGAAGTTCAGGTATGGGAACGAAATCTTGTCCCGAAGCCACTTTAAATGGAGTAAATCCAGTACTGCTGTGTACGGAGTTGTTGTATGCCACTTCAGCAAATGGTAGTAATTCGGACCAGTTATCTTGTTGATAGTTTATGTAACATCTGAGATATTGTTCTAACACTGAGTTCGTTCTCTCACAAGCCCCATTGGTTTGGGGGTGGTGGGCAGAGCTTAGCCCCTGGGAGGAGCCTATTAACTTCAGGAACTCTTTCCAAAAATTTGAAGTAAACTGGACCCCTCTGTCAGAGATTATGTGTTCCGGGACGCCATGTAACCTGTAGATATGTGATATAAATAGTTTAGCCAGCGTCTTAGCAGATGGAATCTTGGAACAAGGTATGCAATGTACTTGTTTGGAAAACAAATCAGTCTCTACCCAGGTGACCGTGTTTCCACCACTTTCGGGTAGTTCTACTATAAAGTCCATAGAGATTTCCTTCCAAGGAAATCTACTGGCTTATCAGGAGGTCTCTTTGCCGAAGCAAAAATCGGACAGCTAGCTACGTAAATTTCAATGTCCTTTTTTATAGTAGGCCACCAGAATTGCCGCTTGACTAGATGTAATGTCTTCCAAATCCGAAATGGCCAGCTGCTTTAGAATTATGAGCCTGTTGTAGTATTTGGCTCCTCAATACTTGTGGCACATACAACTTGGCCCCCCCCCCAAGCCAAACCATCTCTAATTGTATAGTCACTTGAATGAGCCAGGAACCATTCGTCCAGTTTTAAAGCTTCTTTTAATTGTTCGGTAAGGTCATTCGCTAAAACCACTTCTTGGTTCTTCCTTTGGGCTCTGGTAACCACTGGGGCAGCTAGGTGTTTGGCTGAGACAATTGGGCTTATCACCTCCTGACGCATACTATTATATTGAGGTAGTCTAGAGAGAGCATCCGCCATGAAATTCTTCCTGCCCGGAATGTACTTCAATGAGAAATTGAATCACTTGAAATACTGGGCCCAGCGAACTTGTTTAGGGGACAGCTTCCGAGGTGTTTTTAAGGCTTCCAGATTCTTATGATCAGTCCATACCTCAAACGGGTGTTTTGCTCCTTCCAGGAAATGTCTCCAGGTCAACAAGGCCCAATGAACTGCAAAAGCTTCTTTCTCCCAGACGGCCCATCTTCTCTCTGTTTCAGACAGTTTACGGGAGGTATACGCACAAGGCTGTAAGGTCCCTTTCTCGTTGATTTGTAGTAATACCGCTCCAATAGCTACATCACTTGCATCAGCTTGAATCACAAAAGGAGTGTCCATATCCGGGTGTTTCAGCACTGGTTCTGCAGCAAATAGTCGTTTTAACTTTTCAAAAGCGGCTTGGCACTCCATGGACCACTCCAGCGGCTTTCCTGGCCTCGGCTTCACCTCCCCTTTTGTTTTTAAGAGATTGGTGATGGGCATTGCTATCTTAGCAAACGTCGGGATGAATTGCCAATAAAAATTTGCAAATCCCAAAAAGCTTTGAAGTTGTCTTCTAGTGCGTGGTGGAGCCCACTCCAGAATGGCACGCACCTTCTCTGGATCCATCTCTATGCCTTCAGATGAAATGCGATATCCCAAATAGTCAATTTTGTCTTGGTGGAATTCACACTTTGACAATTTAGCATACACCTTAGCGGCACACAGTTTCTGTAAAACCGACCGCACTAACTTCACATGTTCATCCAGGGTCTCTGTGTAGATAAGGATATCATCAAGATAAACCAAAACCCCCCTGTATAAATGTTCATGTAACACTTGATTGATCATTTGCATGAATACAGCTGGGGCCCCTTGTAAACCAAAAGGAAGAACGTTGAATTGGAAACATCCCATCGGGCAGTTAAAAGCGGTCTTCCACTCATCCCCTTCCTTAATTCGAATCCGGTAGTAAGCTTCTCTCAAATCCAACTTGGTGAAGATCTTTCCCTTCGCTAAATGGGCCAACATGTCCTTCATCAAAGGAAAGGGGTACATGTTTTCCACAGAAATAGCATTCAAATTTCTGTAATCCACCACCAAGCGTTTGGAACCATCTTTCTTTTCACGGAACAACACTGGGGCCGCTACCCGGGGTCTAGCGGGTTGAATAAAACCACGTTCCAAATTTTTATCAATAAACAATCTTAGGTCTTTCAATTCCCGTGGGGTCATTGAGTACAATTTTGGTTTTGGGAGTTTCACCCCGGGCAAAATCTCAATAGCACAGTCTGTTGGTCGGTGAGGCGGAAGGTCATCCGAGGCCCTCTCACTGAACACTTCTTTTAAATCCCAATACTCTTTAGGAATTTTCTCCTCATCTTTTATGGGCTCAGTACTTGTGGAAGCTATTTCAATTAGGGCCCCAGGCTTCGGCTGCGATCTGGCCCCTCCTCCCGGTCGCTGCTTTGTGCGTATGCGCAACAACCCCTTTCTCCAGTTAACCTGGGGGTTCCATTTCCAGAGCCAGGGAAATCCCAGTATTAATGGTTGCTCCATTCCAGGGACCACAATAAACCGCAGAGTCTCATCATGCTCTCCCATGATCATTTCTATAGGTTCCGTGACATAATGTGCAGGGCAACCTCCAGCCATTGATCCATCTAATTGGCAAAAGGAAATGGGCATCTTCAAAGGTTTTAACTTTAGGCCCATTTTCTTCACTACTTCCGTGTTTATTATACACCTGGTGCACCCAGAATCTAACAGGACTAGCATTTCCCCTTCGACCCCTGAATTGGGTACTCTCAACTTCACCGGAATGGTCATAGGGCCCACACTTGGACTTACCAGGAAGTCATCTTCCGAGTCAGAAACCTCCTCCTCAGGGGTCACTGGGGCTTCTGATTCTTCTGCTGCGGGACGGGCGACCTCTGCTGTCTCTCTCGTCTTTAGTGCTGTTTCGCGAGGCTTCGCTGGGGATTTTTCAGGTTTCTTTCCTTCCTTGGGCGCCCCCTTTTTCTCCAACTTGACTCTGCAGTTCACAGCCCGGTGACCTTCTTTCCCGCATCGAAAGCAGGCTGAGGGGTTGGGTCTTGCCGCCACTTCTCCCCTCTGAGGTTTAGGAGCCTCTTGAGGGCGCGAGGGGGAAAACTTGCTCCACCCATAACCTCCCCGCCGTTTACTTCGGATTAAATCAATTTCCACTTCTTCTGCCAACAGGTACCACATCTGCAAGTTATTGGGGTCTCTTCTAGCAGTGCATCTCTGGTACACATCTTCATTTAAACCATCTTTAAACAGTTCTATCAGAGCTTCTTGGGGCCAGCCTCGGAAATGGCCTGCTAACTGCCTAAATTCTTGAGTGTAATCAGCCACAGACCTCCGCCCCTGTCTTATGGTTTTCATCCTAATTCGGGCCTTGCGCTCCGCCAGTGGGTCCTCAAACCTAGCCCGCAGTGCAGCCATAAATAGGTTATAATTCAGCAACTGAGGAGCATTATCATTATGCAAAGTCACCATCCATTCTGCCGCTATTCCCTCCAGAGCCCTGGTAACACACCTCACTTTGGCTGCTTCTGAGGGAAAATCCTCCCCATACTCCTCCATATGGCTCCATACTTGAGCTAAGAAAAATCCCAAGGCTTTGGGATCCCCTCCGTATTTTACTTCTAACGGAGGCAGCCTAGGAGCTCTACGCCTTCTAGGAGTCACACCTCCCGCCGAAGGCCCCGGGGCTGCTGCTGGATCGGGTTGATTTATGGGAGAGGGAGTTGCTCTGCTTCTTCTGGCTGGGGCTGCCTCCCCTCCCCCTTCATACCTTTGTGGAGCTTGAGGTTGTTCAAAGGCTTCATTCAGGAGTTTCCTGGCTTGATCCAGAAAGAGTTCCCTCTTTTCCTTCTCTTGCCAAGGCTCCTCTTTTCCACGCCGACGGGTAGTTGTGACCCCAGGGGGGGGGTCCTTCTCCGGATCTTTCCAACCAACTCCCACCGACCATCTGGGCTTCACAGCTGGATCCTCTTCCAGACTGAGCTCTGCTAGCGATTGGGCTTCCTGCACCAGCACAGAATCTTGCCCTCCAATGGCTCCCGGATCCTCTTGGTCACTATTTGAAGATGACATGATGTCCAGGCCCCCTCAGAAGAAAATTGGGTATTCTCTCCGGGTGGGCCGGTTGATAGAGATTCAGAATAATGTCAGGCGGAGCTCCATTCAAAATCCAGGAAAGAAATACTTAGACTCTTTAGTTTAGAGAAAAGATATCTTTTACTGAAAGTGAAGTGGTAGCAACCAAAGAATTCTGAATCTGAGAATTTAGGTGCGCAATTGACATATACAAGGTGATGGAAATGTTCCCACCCCCAATACTTCAGATGACACTTCCAATTAGAAGTTGTGAATATGATCATGTGGGCATCTTCAGGTGATGATGAGGCCTCTGTCTGTTGACCTTGGCATATTTTAATAACGGGTTGCCGTTGCGCAGAGAAAAGAAAGCTAAGCAAGGAATAGAAACCTAACTCTATTGTATGCTTCCCCCCCCCCCCCATTTACACAACAGAAGAATTTAACACCTCCAGCTCACTTCCCAGACTTTCCTTTCCTCCCCCCATTACTTATGACAGTCGAAAGATGCAAAGCAATAGTAGAAGATCTTGAAGGCTGACAATCCCTGTCTCACTCCCTTCGCTATATTAAACCTTCCTGTAATATCTCCATTTAATATTACACTGGCCTTTTGGATAGAATAAATTGTTGATATCATTCTTTTGATTTTGGCCCAAAATTCCTATCTTTTATTTGTTGTATAAGAAACTGTCAGTTTAGATTATAAAAAGCCTTTTGCGCATCAAAAAAGATTAATGTGGCTTATTTCTCCAGATGGGCTTCATAATGTTCCAAAACATTTATTACCATCTTCATGTTGTTTCTGTCTTTTGGGTAAGAACCCATTTTGGTCCAAATGTATAATTTCATTTTGTAATTTTTTCATTCTTTCTGCTATTATGGTGGTAAATATTTTATAAACATCATTTAGCAATGAGATGGGTCTATAATTTTTAATTTGTTGGTGGTCTGTACCCTCTTTTGGTATTAGAGTAATATATATTGCAGGCCACAATTCCGGTAATTTAGCTTCTGTCAATGCCCCATTGTATATCTCCAACATTAATAAATCAATTGGTTCATGCATGGTCTTTTATTATTCCTCCAGAAGATCATAGGGCCCTGGGGTTTTATTACTTCTCTGTTTTTGTACTGCCTTTTTCAATTCTACCAGGGTTATTTCCTTATTTAACATTTTTCTTTTCTCTTCGAATATTGGAGGTAAACCTTTCTCTTGTAAATACTGATATATATATTCTCATTTGTTATTTTATCCTGTCAATACAACCCTTCAAAATATTTTTGTGTAATACTTTTTTTTCCCATACGACATTGGAGGCTCCTGTTTTCATCCTGCAATTGTTATATTAATCTTTTCTCTTTCTCTTTTCTTAACTTGTATGACAACCATCTCTCTGGTTTGTTAGCATGTTCAAAAACATTTTGTTTTACAAATTTTAAATTTTATGCCCTTTCTTCCTATGTCAGTAGATTTAATTTGTGTCTGACTAGAACCATTTCTCCCTTAATTTTATCATTTTGTGGTTCTTTTTGTAATGCAGATTCCAATTTTTGAGAGCTTCCTATAGCGTTTTTGTTGTTTCCATTTTTCCTTATTTCTTCTAGCAATATATGCTATCATTATTCATTGTAAATACACTTTGGTAGCATCCCATAGATTCTGCAATGTTGTATGCTGTTTTATATACTCCTTAAGGAATAATTGCAGTTCTTTTCTAATCGTTTGGATGTATTCTTTTTTCTTTAGAATCTGTGGATTCAATGTCCATCTTTTTTTCTTTTGGCCTTTCCATATTACTTTCAGGGGATTATGGCCAACTCAAGTATTTGACATAATTTCTATTGTATCTTTGTTACTTCCCATTTCCCGATTCATCCAAGCCATATCTATATTTGACCATGACTTGTGGGGATTAAAATAGAAAGTATATTTGTCCTTTTTTGGGTTTAAATCTCTCCAAATATCCAAGTTTAATTCATGCGTCATCTCAAAAAATTACTCTGGTAGAGTTTTCCTTTTCTTTTTATTTTTTTTGTTACTTGTATAATCATTTTCAATGTCCACCATTGTATTAAAATCACCTACTATGCATATGTCTCCCTTTCTTGTTTCTAATATTTTTCCATACAATTTACTGCAGAATTCCTTCTGGTTATCATTTGGATTACCACCAGTAACATTTCTTTTTGATGTATCATTTCTTCAATCATTAATATTCTTCCATTATCATCAGAATAGATTTGTTTAGTTTTTAACCCTTCTTTAATATACACTGCTATTCCTCTTTTTTTAATCAGCCAATGATTCATAAAGTTTCCCTAGCTTTGCATGTTCTAAACCATGTTGTTTCTTGATATGCACTTCTTGTAGGCATACAATATCTACATTCTGTTTTGATAAATTTGCAAATGTTTGTTTCCTTTTTGTGGGAGAGTTCAGTCTGTTGATATTTACTGATATCAACTTAATCTCCTCTTCCATCTTATTGTTTGTAGGCTTGTCTCTGTCTTCTGTTTGTCCTGGTGTCTCTCTGTGCTCTTATTCTTATCCCTTCTCTTTCAAATTATTCCATTTCCTCCTTATTTCTTTCTTCTTGATCTATCTCTTTTTCGTCTGGTTGTTAGTCTTCTTGACTTCTACTTTCTGGTTCTTCTTTACTGCTATAGTCTTCCTCGTAAATCGTAGAATTCTTGTGCCTTGTCTATATTATCTATTTTGATCTTTTTATCCTGCCATGTGACCATCATTCCTTCAGGTATGAGCCATTCGAGCAATATATTATGTTTGACCAATTGTGTCACCAAAAAGAGTTCAACCAAAAAGTCAATTCATCAATGTTCATGTACTCTTCTTGAAATCAATTAATCTTCTAAACCAGGTAACACATTCATCTCTTAATACAAATGTTATTGTCAGATGGTGCTCCACTCAAAATCCAAGAAAGAAATACTTAGATTCCATTAATTAGAGAAAAGCTATCTTTTACTGGAAGTCAAGTGGTAGCAACAAAAGAATTCTGAATCTGAGAAAATGTGCATGTCAATCACATATACAAATTGATGGAAGCGTTCCCACCCCCAATAGTTCAATTGGCTCATCCAGTTAAAAGTTGTGTACCACATCATGTGGGCATCTCCAGGTTGTGATGAGGTCTCTGTCTGTTGACCTTGACAAATTTTGGTAAAGAGTTGTGGCTGTGCATAGCATAGGATAGAAGCCTAAGCAAGAACCTTCCCCCCCCCCCAACTTATACAGTTCTGTTTTGTAACACCTCCAGCTCACTTCTAATAACTATGTCCCCCTCCTCCCCTTGTTACTTATGACAGCTGAAAGATGCAAAGCAAAGGAAGAAAATCTTGGAGGCTGACATTCAGCCCTCCTGCAAATGAGGCGTTAGTCCTATAAAAGATAAAAAATAGAAGATAACATAAAATATACATGTAACACCATAATACTATATTTTAGGGTTTATCAGGATATTTAGTACAAAATGCCTTGACAAGCTTAGGAGCTCTAACTTCCTTCTCATTCACCCATTTGCACTGGAAAGGAGGAAAATGTTTCCAAACAACCAAATATTGGAGTCAACCCCTTTGTTTTCGAGAATCCAAAATGTCTTTAACTTCAAAATGTTGTTCTTCTTCAATTAGCAATGGCATGGGGGGATCGACCTGAGTTGGTCTCAAGTCGGAGATATGTTCAGGTTTTTATAAACTAACATGGAAGACAGGGTGGATCCTTCAGAGGGTTTTAGGTAATTTTAATTGGACTGCCACAGGGTTCACAATTCGTTCAATTGGGAAAGGTCCGACATACTTAGGTCCAAGCTTTTTTGACTTTTGTGTGGTCTGCAACTATCTGGTGGATAAAAAAAACCTTGTCACCAACTTAATATGTTTTTTGTGGAGTTCTCTTTTTCTCTGCAATTTTTTTATGGGCTTAATGAGCATCATCTAATGCTTTACGGGTAACCGGCCAGGTAAGCTGGAGCTGTGTTATCCATTCATCTAAAGACTGAATGTTAGGTTTCTCCTGTGGAAGCTCGGGTATGGGTACAAAGTCTTGTCCTGAATTCACTTTGTACCAGTACTCCTATGTACTGAATTGCTATATGCCACCTCAGCAAATGGCAGTTGGTCAACCCAATCATCTTGCTGATAATTTATACAACATCTAAAATACTGTTCCAATACCAAGTTAGTCCTCTCACAAACCCCATTGGTTTGTGGGTGGTGGGCAGAGCTTAAGCCCTGGGCAGAGCCCAATAACTTCAGGAACTCCTTCCAAAAGTTTGAGGCAAATTGGACACCCCTGTCTGAGATTATGCGTTCAGGAATGCCATGTAGCCTGTAGATATGTAAAATAAACAGTTTAGCCAATGTTTTCACAATGGAATTTTCGGACAAGGTATGAAATGTACCTGTTTGGAAAACAAATCTGTTACTAGCCAAATAACTATTTCCCCCACTTTAGGTAATTCCACTATAAAATCCATGGAGATTTCCTTCCATGGAGCAGTTGGTCTAGCCACATTTTGTAGTAAGCCTGCTCATTTACCAGGAGGCCGTTTGGCTGAGGCACAGATAGGAGAGCTAGCCACATAAGTCTCAATGTCCTTTTTCAAGTTAGGCCACCAAAATTGCCTTTTAACACTTTTAAGTTTAAGATGTTCATGAATCCAAAATGTCCAGCAGCTTGCTGTAATATTTGGTTTCTCAGCTTTGCTGGCACATATAATTTGGCCCCCACCCATGGCAATCCATCTCTAACTGTACAGTTGTTTGAGTGAGCAAGGAACCAATCATCAAGTTTCAGAGCTTCTTTGAATTGGGAAGATAAATCATTTGATAATTCAAATTCCTTCTTTTTCTGGGCTCTGGTAACCACTGGAGCTGCCAACTGTTTGGCTGGGACAATAGCCTGTACTACTTCTTGGCGAGCACTATTATATTGAGGTAATCTAGATAAAGCATCTGCCATGAAGTTCTTCCCCCCTGGAATGTACTTCAATGAAAAATTAAAGCATTAAAGTGCTGCACCCAGCAAACTTGCTTGGGAGACAGCTTCTGAGGCATTTTCAAAGCCTTCAAATTTTTATGATCCATCCACACCTCAAATGGGTGTTTTGCCCCTTCTAGGAAATGCCTCCAGGTTAACAGAGCCCAGCAAACTGCAAAAGCTTCTTTTTCCCAGATGGCCCATCTTCTTTCGGTTTCAGTTAGTTTGTGGGAATTACATGCACACGATTGCAGAGTCCCTGTCTCGTTTACTTCTAGTAACACCGCCCCAACTGCTACATCACTCGCATCGGCTTGGATTACAAAAGGGTCATCCATATCCGGGTACTTGAGGACTGGTTCAGCAGTGAACAATTGTTTCAGCTTCTCAAAAGCAGCTTGGCACTCCATGGACCACTCCAATGGTTTACTTGGCTTTGGTTTCCCCTCCCCTTTGGTTTTTAGAAGATTTGTGATAGGCATTGCAATCTTTGCAAAAGCAGGGATAAATTGACAGTAAAAATTAGCAAATCCCAAGAAACTTTGGAGTTGTTTCCTGGAGCGGGAAGGAGCCCATTCCAAAATGGCACAAACCTTCTCTGGATCCATTTTTATGCCGTCATGTGAGATGCGATAGCCTAAATAGTCAATTTTTTCCTGGTGGAATTCACACTTGGACAACTTTGCGTACAGTTCAGCAGCTCAAAGTTTTCCCAGAACTGATAGCACTAGTTTCACATGTTCATCATGAGACTCCGTGTAGATCAGAATATGATCAAGATAAACCGACACCCCCTTGTGTAAATGTTCATGGAACACCTGATTTATCATTTGCATGAATATTGCAGGGCCCCCCTGTAGGCCAAATGGAAGAACACTGAATTGGAAACAGCCCAATGGGCAGTTAAAAGCAGTTTTCCATTCATCCCCTTCCTTAATTCAAACTCAGTAGTATGCTTCTCTCAGGTCGAGTTTTGAAAAAATTTTCTCTTTGGCCAAGTGGGCCAACATATCCTTCATCAAGGGAAGGGGGTACACGTTCTCCACTGAAATACCGTTGAGGTTTCTATAGTCCACACATAAATGCAGAGAGCCATCTTTCTTCTCATGGAACCATACTGGGGCCACTACTCAGGGCCTAGCAGGTTGGATGAAACCACGTTCCAAATTTTTATCAATAAATGGCCGCAGCTCTTCTAGCTCCTGTGGTATCATTGAATATAATTTTGGTTTTGGGAGTTTCACTCCTGGCCAAATTTCAATGCTGCAATCTGTTGAGCAATGGGGGAGACCTCGTCCAAGGCCTTCTAACTGAATACCTCCTTTAAATCCCAATATTCCTCTGGAATTTTCTCCTCCCCCTCAGCTTCTCAGTGCCAATGGAGGCCAGCTCTGTGGGATTCTTGGGTTTCAGTTGAGATTGCCCCTCCCCTTCTGGGGGTTGGTCACTACATATGCGCAATTATCCCCTCCTCTAGTCAATTTGGGGTTTCATTTCTGGAGCCAGAGCAAACTCAGTATTAGGGGGCGCTCCATCCCAGGAGCCACAATAAAACACAAAGTCTCTCTATGCTTCCCCATCGTCATTTCAACTGGTTCCATTATGAAATGTGCAGGGCCGTCCCCAGCTACCGATCCATCCAGTTGGCAAAAGGCTATGGGCATTTTTAAAGTCTTTAGCCTTAAGCCCATTTTCTCTACTACTTCCAAACTGATTACGCACCTTGTGCCTCCAGAGTCTAACAAGGCCAACATTTCCCCTTTGGCTTCTGATATGGGTACCCTTAATCTCACTGGAATGGTCATAGGGCCCTTGTTTGGACTTACCAGTGAGTCATCTTCTGATTCAGATTCACTCTCTTCAGAAAAGTTTGGAGTTTCCAGTCCTCTCCTTTCGGAGGGGTGATCTCTACAACCTCCTCTGCTTTAAGCGTTGTTTCGAGAGGCTTTGCTGAGGTTTTTTCAGGTTTTCTTCCTCCTCCTGGCATCCCCTTTGGCTCTAGCTTGGCATGGCAGTCTGCAGCCTGGTGACCTTCCTTCCCACATCAGAAGCATGCAGTGGTCTTGGGTTTTGCCGCCATCCCTCCCTTTTGAGGTTTTAAGGTTTCTTGAGGGCTGGTGAGGGAGGACTTGCTCCAACTAAGGCCCTCCCCCAGCGTCTATTTTGGGTCAGATCAATTTCCACCTCTGCTGCCAGCATGTACCACAGCTGCAGCTCACTGGGGTTTCTTCTGGCAATACAGCTTTGATAAACATCTTAATTCAACCCATCTTTAAAAGCTTCTATCAGGGCTCACTGGGACCAGCCTCAAATATGACACACCAGCTCTCTAAATTCCTGGATGTAGTCGGCCACTGATCTCCGTCCCTGATTTATGGTCTTAATCCTAATTCTGGCCTTACATTCAGCAAGTGGCTTTTCAAACCAGGCCTGCAGTGTTGTCATAAACAGGGCATAATTCATCAGCTGGGGGGCATTATCATTATGCAAAGTCACCATCCACTTTGCAGCAGTTCCATCCAGAGCCCTGGTAACACATCTAACTTTGGCTGCTTCCAAGGAAAAATCCTCTCCATATTCCTCCATATGGCTTCAGACTTGTGCCAGGAAGAATCCTAACTCCTTGGGATCCCCCCCCCATATTTTACTTCCAACAGAGGCACCTTTGGAGTTCTACATCTTCTGGCAATTACTCCCCCCACCAGGGGGCCCTGGGCTGCTGCTGCCTGTTGCGCCGGCCCAGGTTGATTTATGGGGGTGGCTGCTCTGATTCTTCTGGCTGGAGCTGCCTCCCCCTCTTCCCCTTCATTCCTTTGATCAGTCTGAGTTTCTCTGACAGCTTCATTTAGAAGATGCAGGGCTTGAGTTAGTGAAAAATTCTTTCTTTCCTTCTCTTGCCATGACTCTTCTCTTCCACACCAACGAGTAGTGGTCACTCCTGGAGGAGGCTTTTCCTCAGGATCCTTCCAGCTGACTGCCAGGGACCATTTGGGTTTTACAGCTGGTTTTTTGCCAAGACTTAATTCTGCTAACAAGTCGACTTCCCCCGCCGCCTCTAACAGCAGGGAATCTGGTCCTCCAAGTCTATATGTTTCTGTATGTTCCATTACATCATGCCCGGCCACATACATTGGACAGACCAATAGAAGAATAA
>BLBF01000025.1:31085849-31157102 GCA_015471245.1 Laticauda colubrina | reverse complement strand
AGAAAAAGTATTAGAATGGAAAGATACATACTCTGATATTTTAATGCAGTGTGCTGCTGTCAACACTATGATTTTATTAATTAAAGATCCACCACATATATGGACATATCCTAGACCAATTGCATAAACTTGAAGACTAACTTGCCAAGGCCATGCTCCTAGCATAGAATCATGTCCACCTACAATTCGAGTTCCTGTTGCTGTATTTTTCATAAGAGGCCTTGTTCCACAGGCTAGAAATCAAAGAAAAATAAGTTAAGCCATGAAAGAAACAGCATTCATGTAACAACAATATATTTAAAGCAGTATTTAATAAAACCACTTTCTATAAGAAATGAAACAAGAGTGAAAGATTTGAGAAACTGAATCACTCCCATTTAGATTGTATGACTCCAGTCTAAACCATATATGTTTACTAGCCAATTTTATCTTGGCCTACTTGTATCTAGTCAGCCTCTGTAGTTAATTTATGGTTGAGTGTGTTGCACACAAAAAATACACCAGAATTAACAGGGGGAATGGTGAAATGTAGCTGAAAACAAAACTACATCCCACATAAATATTCGAACTTAATTCCATCAGATATAAGATCTTTTACCCGTGTTTCAATACATGGGTAAATGAGGCACAAAATCGAAACAATAATCCCAAATTACATTCAGTTATGACCAATTTTAGAACTGATAACGCATCAGACATAATTTCGTATGTAAATTACAAACAACCTTGGCCTCAGCGTTCTTTCTTCTGTTACTACCCATAGTCCTGAATCTTTGTTTTATTTCTGAGCTTCCCACTCCAGTTACGATGGCGTAATTACCAATATTTCCCCAAGAGCTGGGAACAGGTAAATTATAACTATTTTTGAGTAGATCCCAGCACAGAAACACCCCTCCCCCAATTAACTTCGATCTGTCAGGCTATCCCGTTCTGAGCAACACGGTGGCGATCAACCGCCGAGCTCAATGCCCTGCGAAGATGGGCCAATACCAAGGCTCACCGTCAGAAAGATTCTGGGAGGACAGGGCTTTGGGCACGACTTCCCTGAACAGCAGAAGTGAAGCCCAGAGGGAAAAGGCGGCGGGGCAAAAGTTGCGGTTCATCGTCCATCCAGGGAGGAAAATGGCGCCTGACTTTGCGCGCGTTTTACTTGATGCGAGGGCCGCTAAGGGCCAGCTGACAGGGAGTGTGAGAGCCAAGACTCTTATCATGGGAAGCTGCCTCACTAAGTCACTGCTCCGGTGCAAATCGAGGCACGGCCACCGAGAGGGAGAAGGTGGGGATTTTCCTTCCAAGCGATCACTATACCCACCGGACTGAAATAACCGCTGGCTGAACCAGGGGATTCCGGGCCGTCCTCACCACCATATAATGGCCCCTTCGGCTATTCTCACGCTGATTGGCAGGCCCCACTTGCTTACCTTCCAAAGTGATGGGGATGCAGCCTTAGATCTTCAAACATTTTTGAGGCCACCCCTGTGAGATCCCCCCCCAAAAAAAGCTTTTTAAATTTGGCGTGAGATTGAGGAGCCTTGTCGTGAGACCGTGAGAAATGACAAAAAATTGTGAGACTCACAGCAGAACTGTGGGAGTTGGCAGGGCTGTATTCAGATGTGGTGGCATGCCTTCATATGGAATGCCAGAAATAAGAAATGCCTACCCTTCCATAGACATATCTTACGAGATTCGCTGATACAGACCTGAGGGGAAATTAGGAAAAAAACATGATATTAAGATCCCAGGCTGACTATCTACTATGGAGGCAATGATCCAATATCTAAACACATTGGATATTGGTAAAATAGCCAGATATAATCAGATTTTGGATAACCAAGGTATATTAAAAGTAACCAAGAATTAAAAACACAGGGAATAACTATAAACTTGTGGCCATATCTCCAGTTGCAATCACATTATAAAAAAGAATATGGATTTGAATTGGATGCAACTCAGTCAGATGAATTATTGTTGGGATCAGAAGAGAAATAACTATCAAAAATATACAGTTTTTTATTAAATTTTGACATAGAAGAGGAGATAGTAAAAGGGCCAATGATAGCCTGACCAAAAATTTTGGATATAATATTGAATTAGAAGATTGGGAAAAAATGTGGAATAAAAATTATACTCTACCAAAATCTGCCTCATATAAAGAGAATCAATACAAGATGTTTTACTTTTGGCATTTAGTCCCAGCAAGACTTGCAAAAATGTATCCCAATCTAAACCATAACTGTTGGAAATGCAAAAAAGGCCAAGGTACCTTCTTCCATGTCTGTTGGTTATGCCTGAAAATAAAAAAAATATTGGATCAAAATACAAAAATGTCTAAATGAAATCACTCATTGCTGAACAGAGTTGAAGCCTGAATTGTTTTTCCTGGGAATTATTAAGTGTAAATACTCCAAAAAGATTAATATTTGATTATACATATTATTATGGCAACAAACATTGCACTAGCACAAGCTTGGAAAATGTCTACTATGCCATCAGACTGTTTAATAATTCGAAAAAAAATTGAATGTGCAGAAATGGATAGAACTCACCATAGAATTGTGTAACAAGGAAGACTCAGATTACTATGTAATTTGGAACAATTGGAACAATACAATAGAAATAGGAAAGGTATAGGTTAAAAATAAACTATAAGCTTTGATATCTGTATGATTAATTAGAACCTATTGAAATGTATGAATATTTGGAATGTATAAATATAGCCAACATTTTTTTTGTATTATCAGAGAACAATGGTGAATTGTATCAATGTATTTTTCTTTTTATAGACATATTTGTATTTTAATATATTAATTTCAATAAAGGCTTTTTTGAAAATAAAAAAAATCTTTTTAAAACCCCTTTTTAAATTTCTAATCCTAATCTGAGGCTCTTTCCGAATTATCCTTGCTAATACTTCCAGTGTAAATATGAATAATAACATTGAAAGTGGACACCTTTGTCTTGTGCCTTTCTGTATATTAAAGTTATTTGTCCCTTCTCCATTTATTATTATTCTGGCTTCTTGTTTTGAGTATATTGCCATGATTATGTTTATGAATTTTTTTCCAATGTCCATATATTTTAATTGCTGTAATAGGAACAGCCAATTAACATTATCAAAGGCTTTTTGAGCATCAAGAAACAATAGTGCTCTTTGACATTTGCTATGTGATTCATAAAATTCAAGAATATCCAGGATTGTCTTTATATTATATTTGGTTTATCTTTTTGGCAAAAAGCCATTTTGGTCACTATGAATAAATTAGTTTAGATAATTTTTGAATCTCTCAGCTATAATTGTTGTGAAGATCTTGTAATCAGCATTCATGAGAAATATTGGTCTATAATTTTGGATCCATGTCTGGTCTGTGCCATTATTTGCATCAATATGATATTTCTGTCCAGGATTTTGGTATTTTTGCCTCTTCTAGGACTGCATTAAAGACTTCCAGTAGGGGACGACTCAGAATATTTTGTTGTTCTTTATACAGCTCTGCTAGTATTTCATCTGGACCTGGCGCCTTATTGTTTTTTTGTTTATCAATTGCCTTGGTGATTTCTGACATTCTAATTTCCTCATTTAGCATCATTTTTATTTCCTCTGGAATTTTTGGTAGTTCCGCTTTTCTCTTTTCTTCTGAGTATCCTTCATTTTTCATATAGAGTTTCTCATAGAATCTCTGGGTGATTTCCTTCTTATTATTCTAATCATAATGCATCTTTCCTTCTTCATCCTGTAATTTGTTAATCCGTTGTTTGTCCTTTTGTCTCCTTAGCTTTCATGCTAGCCATCTTCCAGGTTTGTTTGTGTTCTCAAAGAAGTTCTGTTTAGCTAACTTAAGTTGTTGTGCTAGTCTCTGCTTCTAAAACGCGAAGTTTATGTTTCAGTAGATCCATTTTAATTTTCAGACTTTTGTTATTTGGTTCTTTCTAGTGTAATGTCTCAGTTTGTTTATAATCATCTTACAGCTTTTTTGGTATTGTTTTTCCTTCCTGTTTTTCTTAGCCATATAGGAGATTGCCACTTCTTTCATGTACGTTTTTGCTGTGTTCTCGAGGATCTGCGGAGATATATCATCTTGTTTGTTCATTTTAAGGAAAAAATCCATGTCTTTTTCCATCTTTAATCTGAATTCCTTTTTTTGTATCACTACATTTGTGAGCTCTTGTTCTATCTATGATGGCATTAAAGTCTCCGATGATGTAGATCTCATCACATTCGATATCGCTAATTATATTATGTAAATTTTTGTAAAATAGCTCTTGGGCTCCATTTGGTGCATAGATTTCAACAATTATTATGTTTTTATAATTTAATTTAACCTCAACAATCAGAATTCTTCCTTCTTTATCACTGTAAATTTGTTTTACAGCAATCTTGATTTTTACATATAGGGCCACACCTCTCTTTTTTTGTTGGTCCAATGATACGTATAAATTTCCTAGCTTCGGTTGTTCTAGGAGGTATTTTTGGTTGTCTTTTACATAGACTTCTTGGAATGCAATTATATCAATCTTTAATTTTGTAAGTTTGTTAAAAAAAATTCTGTCATTTTATTGGTGAATTTAGTCCATTAATATTCTTTGACCAGATCTTGCACTCTTCTCCCATTTTCTTATGTGTGTCTTGTTTTTATGCTTCTGGTTGTTCTAATTTCCTTGGATCCTCAATTCTTCTTCCATAGTCTTTCTCTTTCTCCTCTTGTCTTGGCTTTCTCTAGGGCCTGTGGTCTTTCTCTTTCTGCGATCACTGGTCCTGTATCACTACCTTCTTCTTGTTCTCCTGAGTCTTCTTCAGTGTTATAGTGTTTTTTATAAAATTATTCGGCTTTCTCCACTGTATCTAACCTATAGCTCTTGTCTAGTAACTCTGCCATTTTATCTGGAAGATCTTCCCATTTCTCTTCTATAATGTTTCAAAAACATAGATATTGAGCTGCTCTCTCTGTTTGAGGAAGATCACCATCGTTTCCAGTTCTTTGTTGGTCAAGGTTAATTTTTCATTTATCACCTTGACCCTCTTTTCTTCTTTGTCCATTCTTTGTCCCACTTCAAACAATTTCTGTTCGGTCTTGGTGATTTGTTGCTGGAAGGCTTCAAACTTCCCATCTATTGTCTGCATTCTTTCTTTTAATTCTCCTGTCTCATTTCTTACCTTTGGTCAAAATTAAGGGCAGATGCTGAAAGGGACAAGATCCTGTATTGTAGATGAGCTCATCCTACATGAATAGCTCCTCTTGGAAATGCAAGGGAGGAACAACAAATACAAAGGATATATTGTACCTCCTAGAATATTTTAATGTCGAATCCCACTTCAGTTCTTTGAGATTTGGATAGCTCTTATCCTATGGGAACAGGAGGATGATATTATAGCAGTATGGATTAAGTTTGGCCAGTGACTGTTCTGAAATAAAATCTCCCTCAAAGGCCAATAAATTCAGCTAATATATATTATGACAGGGAGGGGGAAATCAATTACCATTTTGCTTGAGTAACAACAGCCTTATTATGCCAATTTCTTTCCTTCTGCAACATCTCTAATGATTGATTCTCATTTCAAAACTTAATATTTAGTTGTGAAATAAATTGATCTGCCCAAATATTTTCTTCTTCTGTTCAATCATGTTCTTAGAGACTGCCTGAATCAAGTTTTCTTGTCAACATTTTTCAGGAGTGATTTGTCCTTGCCTGCTTCCAAGGGCTGAGAGAGAGTGACTAGTCCAAGATTACCCAACTGGCTTTCTGTCCAAAGGAGGACTAGAACTCACAGTCTCTTGATTTTTAGCCTGATGCCTTAATCATTATACTACCCTGATGTTATCTTCTCCTTTCCCCAAATAATAATCTATATTAAAAGGCATTTTGTGCAGGGGAGGGAAGAATTAAAAGCAGCATGGGATGCATGGTAAACCATCATCAGGATAGATTGGATAATATCCTGACCACTAGACCTGATACAAAAGTTGATAAAAAGTAAAATCAGAATTTGGTTGTTTGAATTTCAAATGCTTCCATGAGTTTAAATTTACTAGGACCTTCTGGGATTGTTTTTAGACTTTAAGGAAAACAGTTGGTTTAAATTGTAATCTCAATGTTGTGCTATAACATGTAAAGAGCCCTTGTGTGTGGCATTGTATCAATGCTCATAATTGGTACAAATTAAGAAAAGCTGAAAAGTCTTTTAATGTCTGCAACATATGATTTTGTGCTGTTCCTTTTGTTTGTGAAAAATTGCAAAAGCCATTTTATCCAGTTACACATGATTAACATTTTCTCCTGTACTATTAACTTTCCCCCTTTTAAAATGAATGTAGCTTTTCACTTCTGATTTTGCCTTGGAAGATTGAAATCTGCACAGTCCAGTGTGATTCTTGAGTAAATGTTAGTTTTTAAAGAGTTAATTTCCCCCCTCCCCCATGAACCATGTCATAAAAGGGAAGAGGAAGTCATGAAGCCTTGATCCAAGAGGAGTGGAGGAAGGCTGCATTTGCAGGACAGAACCCTTGACAGGGAAGTGAGAAATAACATTAAATAGAGAGCAGTTATTCAGGCCAGCATCCTCCCTGCACCAAGTAATTGATATCCGGTACTTTTCAACAGCTGAAAAAACAGTAGAGCATTCTCAACACAACATAACAGCCATTGGAAGTGAGAGGAAGGAGAGTGTTATCCTTGAAGAAAATGAGCTGCCTACTAGTTGTGTTCCACTTTAAAGTTAATTTCATACCAAGAATGAGGACTGCATATTCAGCAATATTTTTTTAAGGCTGTGTTCTAGAAATTGGTAGCATACCATCATCTGTGGAATTGAAATCAAATACATATGAATCAGAGTGACTCCTGATATAAGGAGCATCCAAGGTATCTGGAGTGTGTCATGGGACATCAAATGGAAGCATTTCCAGGGGAAATAAGCTGGGGAAATAAGCATTTCCTGGGGAAATAAAGGGATAAGAAACAAATTTTGGCCAGCACAGGTAATCTCAGTAGGATTTCACAGTTGAAACTCAATGCAATCTTTTTATTTTTTCATTTGAATCAAAGTGTCAGCAGCAATGATTTTATATAACATTTGACATTATCAATTTTCATTTTGGGAAGAAACAGTATTCTTTTCCAAGTATAAGAGAACTATTTTTATTAAAATAGTTGAGAAACAAATGTGAGAAACAAATGTGAAAAACAAACATTGTGCACTTGATGTGACAGCATCCCAAACCAAATAAGAAAAAAATAGGTCATATAGAATCACCAGCTTTTAATTATTCCCATTGCTCATTAAAATGGAATCAGCACAAAAAAAACCCAAAGATCATCTTACATTTATCTAGCAATCTCTGAGCATTCTGAAATAGCCCATTGGGGGCTTGACCTGCATTAGCTGCTAAGGATATCTGTCAGACAGCTGAGGTAACAGGTATGGGGAGAAAAGAAGGGGGGTGGGAAATTGAAGGAGTGGGGTACCCACCTGCAATTGTGAAGAAGCCTTTTTGTATGACCCGGGGGGATTCTGGAGTAGAAAAGCCATTATGAGGGAGGAGGGAAAGTCTTATATGAGCTCAAATACTTGCAGGCCTTGAGATGAATGTAAACAAGATTGTCCAAATTTTTATTTACAAGTTTCTGAGCATTGGACATTAGCCAATTCTGGACTTGATCCACACTGACTACATTAGCAGTCAGACATTGAAGTAGCTTTAAAACAGTGAAACAATTTTGTAGAATCGTCATATCTGAGCTAAGCTTGAGTGGAGCACAGTTTAGCAACTTCCATTTGTGCAGACCATCTGTGAGCTACATTTGGCTCAAAATGCAGTTTACTCCAAAGACAGCACTGCTATGTGAGCTGCACTGCCTTCTGGTTGCTTTCTGGGGACAGTTGAAGGTGCTGTTTATTACATTTAAAGCCCTACATGACACATACCCCATATCATTGTGGGATTGTCTCTCCCTGAAAGTATCTATCTGCCTGTCCTACTAGGTTAGATAAGGTAGTGTGCTGCAGGTTCCCTCCCTTTAAATGTTGCCAATGGATGGAAAGTGTCCTTCTTAATGGTTATCCTGATCCTTTGGAACAGCCTCTCAACAGAGATCAAAGATACCCCTCCTCTTTTAGCTTTCTGGAGGTCTATGAAGACCTGGGTTTACCCACAAGCATTGGGCTAGGATGGGGGGGAGGGATTGATCTGGAAGGATATTTAGACTGGCATCTGCAGGGAAGTACATGCTTTAAACAATGTTTTATGGATTGTTGTGGGTTGCCTTAGAATCATTGTATGAGATAGGCCAGGAATGTTAAACTCAAGTCATTATCGCATCACATGATGTATCAGAACTTTTTTCTCCTTTGCCAAACTGGGCATGGGCATGGCCAATGCATGATGCATCCGGCCCATGGCCCACAAAATTGACAAACAAAATAATCTCCATACCACAAGCCAAGCAAACACCTGGGCACAAACAGACCCCCCTGATACCTCCAGCCCAAACACACCCCAACCAGCCACTAGCTTCCTAATAAGCAATAGCTGGCCATTCACCTGAAGCCAAGCCGCGCTAAAAGCCCCCAATACATGAAACACAATGTTGCCAGCCAATCAAGACAAAAAAAATGCTACAAAACAGACAGAAGATATTTGAAACACCAACCAAGCAGAACACAGCAAACTCCAAGACCAATAAACACAGACCAAGACTCCAGACTTGTGGTCTGGAGATTTTTTTTGTTTGTGAGTGCAGGCTTCTAGATAATTGACAATCTGGTGGAATCATCTCTTCTATTCATGCTTTCAGGTCTTTTTTCAATCTCTATGCCTCCTCTGATAATTCTGTAGCTGGGGTTTTCTATCGTGGCTAGGGTTTTGGTGCCATTGAAGTTGATGCTATGACCTATGGCTTTCATGTGTTGGACTAGTGAGGAAGTGTGTTCCAGCTTTTTTTTACCGATGTATGTGGCAGGGCATGATTCTCAGGGGACTTCATATATGCTTTGGTTTTCCAGGTCAATTTTATCTTTGGAGTTTCATAGGATGAGTGCTATTTTTCTGTCTGTTTTGAAGGAAGTCTTGATGTGATGCCTGGTAGTATCTTACTGATTTTGTCTGTAGTACCTCTTATGTAGAGCAGGACAGCTGTTCCATAGGTCTTTTCATCTTCTAGGTCTCTATTATGTCTCAGTGTGTTTTTGTGGATCTGGCCTGTGATTTTGCTTTTGTGGAAACCATTGGCTGTCAGTACTTTAGTCAGGGTGCATAGTTCAATCTTTATGTGTGTCTTGACTGCCAGGCGTTTGGTTCTGGCAATTAGTGTTTTGGCCACAGAGTTTATCTGTGCTGGGTGATGGTGGGATTGGGTGTTGGAGTAGTGGTTGGTGTATGTTTTCTTCTGATATAGGGTGTGTCCTAGTGTGCCATCTGTTTTTTTGTAGATTAGTACATTTAGGA
Source organism: Laticauda colubrina (assembly GCA_015471245.1). NCBI lineage: Eukaryota > Metazoa > Chordata > Lepidosauria > Squamata > Elapidae > Laticauda > Laticauda colubrina. Next base: position 31,147,662 of record BLBF01000025.1, on the reverse strand, counting down.
ATGGTAGTTGGTTGTTTGTTTCCGTAAATACCCGCAAAAACTTAAGAAAACAAAGATAGATAGAAAGATAGATTAATAGATAGATAGATAGATGATAGATAGATAGAGATAGAGATATGTAGATACTAATACAGAATTATATTAACTGTTATATTAATTATTATATATTATACTGTTACATTGTTAGATGTACTTGCAAAGTAATATTATATTAGTATCACTTACTAATATTAAATAGTACAATAATAGATTGGGGGATATTGTAAAAGAAGAAGGGGAAAGATTAAGGGAAGACCTAAATTAGTGTGTTATTCTGGAAAAATATTCTGCAGTGGTGAAGATGACAAGTACAACAACCATTACCAAAATAGGAAAGAAAACCTCATCGAACCCAGCATCCACAACATCACCCCCATCTAATTAATGCTCAATAGAGAGCATGCTAAGCATAGAGAAATCAAATTCAGCATTGAACATACAGAGCATGCAAATGACATTTGTAATACAGGAAACTATGACAAAGACGCAAGAGTCAATGGCGAGAAATCATGAGGAGATAAGTTATCTTCAGTTCAGTCTTTGTAAACAATAATGGCTCATGCCCCACATTCCCTAATTGTACCACAACTAACTGCAATGATCTACTACATATTGACTTTACTGAAGACAATGTAGAAAATGCACTACGTCATCTAAAACCATCCTTATCTATTGGCCCTGATGGCTTATGTGCATACTTCTTAAAAAAGCTATCCATTGTAATAGCAGAACCCCAAGCATAATATATGAGATATCATTCAGAACCAGCTCCTTACCAAACCTATGGTCTTCAGCAACAGTCATCCCTATCTTCAAAAAAAGGTGACCCCTGCCTGGTTGAAAACTTCAGACCAATCTCATTGTGTTGTGTCACATGCAAAGTTATGGAATCAATCATTAATCAATGCATTACCTTCCACTTAGAAACAAACTATCTCAATAAACAATTTGGCTTCAGAAAAAAATTGTCCTGAAATTTGCAATTTTTACACTGCAAAAGCACAGGGACTCCATTCCTTGACCAGGGCAAAGCAATGGATAAAATTTACATACACCTCTGCAAAGCCTTTGACTCAGTGGTACATGACAAAATACTATTAAAATTAAAATCTTATGGCATTTCCAGATCCCTTCACAAGTGGATTACTGCCTTTCTATCAAACAGGCAACAAATAGTAAAATTAGGAAACACACTATCAAATCCTGCACCAGTTAATAGCAGTGTCCCCCAAGGGAGCATTCTAGGACCTTCACTCTTTACACTCTATATAAATGACCTTTGTGATCACCTTATAAGCAATTGCGTCTTCTTCGCTGATGATGTAAAACTATTCAACATCACCGACAATGCGACCATCCTTCAAAGCAACCTTGATTATGTATCTGAATGGTCAAACAGTTGGCAACTCCAAATCTCGACCAACAAATGCTCTGTCCTACTCATTGGTAAAAAAAAAAAACCCAATACACCAAATACAAGCTAGGCAGGTATGACCTGTTATGACCCTCACTCTGTCAAGGACCTTGGAGTCCTATATCGAATGACCTAAGTGGCAGAGCTCACTGCAACAGCATTGCCAGAAAAGGCATTAAGAATTGTAAATCTAATCTTATGAAGCTTCTCCTCTGGTAATACTGATTTGCAAACTAGGGCATACATAACCTTTGCTAGACCAATACTTGAATACAGCTCCACTGTCTGGAATCTTCACTGTATATCAGACATTGGTATAATTGAGTGATTCCAGAAGTATTTTACAAGAAGAGTACGACACTCCTCTGTTTGCAACAGAATACCCTACACCACCAGACTTGAGATTCTAGGCTTAGACAACCTTGAACTACACCGGCTAAGATTGGACTTAAGCATAGTACATAAAATCATATGTTACAATGTCTTACCAGTTAATTAATATTTCAGCTTTAACCACAACAACACAAGAACACACAACAGATATAAAGTTAATGTAAACCACTCCAAACTTGATTGCAGGAAGTACGATTTCAGCAACAGAGTTGTCAGTGTCTGGAACTCACCAGCTGATTCTGTTGTCACGTGCTCAAAACCCCACTCCTTTACCCTTACACTAACCTCTATTCACCTCACCCCATTCCTAAGAGGTCTGTCAGGGCCGTGCGTAAGTGCACAATCATGCCTACCATCTCTGTCCTATTGTCCCCAATTATTAATTCCTATTTCATGTATTTAAAGTTATTCTTATTTTTATTATATTTTAAGTGCTTGACAAAATAAATAAATAAATAAAAAGGAACCATGAGGAGATAAAAAATGAGATGGGAGAAATGAAAGGTGATATCAGAAAAATGGATGATAGAATAGGAAATATTCAACAAACAATAACTAAGAATGAACAGAGAATACAATTGGTGGAAACAAAAGTGGAAGAAATGGAAAAGAAAATGGAAACAATAGAACAAAAATGTACTCTAGCTAATAGGGGCCTGGAAGAGACAATTGCCTTCCTTGAGATGGAGAAGGCAGACTTTTTCCTGAGATTCCAGAACATAGTTGAAGAAAAGGAAGAAGATCTAGCTAAGATCATGATATATTTACTGGCAGATACATTACAGAAAGCTAAACATGACATACAAAGAGACATAGATGAGGTGTATAGAATACACACAAACTATGCAAGAAAGCATAGGTTACCAAGAGAGATACACATAAGAGTTACAAAAAGGAAAAGAGATGAAATATACAAAAGAACAAGGGATGAACCTATGACATATAAAGGAAGAGAAATTCAAACACTAAGACAGATACCCAGAAGAATTTGGGAACAGAGAAGAAACTGTCAATTTTTAACCACTCAATTAAATAAATATAAGGTGATGTTTAGATGGTTTATTCCAGAAGATATTATGATCACATGGCAGGATAAGATATTTAAGATTGGTACACCTGACAAAGCACATGAATTTTGATCAATATTTTATGACAGAGGAGGAACAAAAGAGTAGAGAAGAAATAGAAAGCAAGAGCCAAGAGGAAGAACAAGTAGGAGAAAGAGAAGTAGAATGGGAAGAAAGAATAATGTTGGAAAATGAACAAGTGGGAAAGAAGAATTAAAATACAAAGAGAAACAAGGACAACAAGGAAAACGAGACCTATATAAGATGGAGGAGGAAGCTAAGATGCTTTCAATTAACATCAATAGTCTGAACTCCCCAGCAAAAAGAAAGCAAACATTGATTAAACTACAAAGATTAAATTTGGACATAGTCTGCCTACAGGAAGTGAACATTAAGAAACAGTATGCCAATATATTAGAAGATCCAAAAATAAGAAAACTTTATCTTTAGCACAGCAAAAGAAGAGAGGAATAGCTTTATATATTAAGAAATGGTTAAAGCCGAAGCAAATATACATAGATAGAGATGGAAGAATATTGATGATAGAAATAGTAATAAATTAGAAACAAATATTGCTTACTGTTATGTATGCACTAAATAATGATCAGACAGAATTCTATCGAAAAGTACATTAACAAATGATGGAGGCAGACTATGAAAATGTGTATCTAATAGGCAACTTTAACACAGTAGTTGACAGTAAAAAGGACTATAGAAATATAGTTCTTTTTAGATAATAGATAAAAAATAAAGAAAAAGAAGATTACTTCAAATACATTCTTTGAGATGGCAAAAGAATTAAATTTACAGAACACATGGAAGGAATTAAATGAAAAGAACAATCAATATACCTTCTATTCAAATGTACATCAATCATGGTCACAAATTGATATGGTATGGATGATATCTGGACTGAGAAAAGATATTGAAGAAGTAGATATAATGGCAAAAAACTTAGCAGACCATAACCCAATAAAAGTGATATGGAGAAGAAGAGAAGGAGATGGACAACGAACCAAAGTATCCTGAAAGATAAAGAATATCTACAAATGATTGAAAAAGAAATGAAACTCTTTCTTAAAGAAAATAGCAAACAAGGAACAGTACAAAATTTGTGAGACATGGCAAAAGTATATATATGAGGATTAACTAAAGCATATGTGGCAAGGAGAAATAGAAAAAATAAACAGCAACAAAAAGCATTACAGGATGTACTTAAAAATTAGAATTACAGAAAGAACCTCAAAAAACTAAAATAAAAGAAAAAAGACACCTTATAAAACAGAGACTAAATTTGATGGTATAAGAAGAAATGGCAGAAAAAGTTAAATGGTGAAACAAAACTTTTTTGAACATGCAAATAAACCGAGGAGATGGCTAGCATACAAGAAGAAAAAGAAAAAGAGAAGAAAATAATACATCAACTGCATACGGAAGGGAATATATATTATTGAATTGAAGCTAAAAAGAAGATGATCCAAGAATTTTTAAGGAATTTATATTGTCAAGAAAACCTAGCAGAAGATGTCAAAAAGTACCTAGATAAGATGGGCTTAACTAAAATAGTAGAGACAAAACGAATGATGTTAAATGGAAAAATAACCATGATGGAAATGGTAGAGGCAGTAAAGAAACAAAAACAACAACAAAACATTGGGCCCAGATGGACTACCTGTAGAATTATAAAAAATTATACAAGACCCATTAGAGGCAATAATGATAGAGATATATAACGAAGCTTTTGCAGAGTGTAAACGACCCAAATCTTGGTTGGAAGCGTATATTTCATTAATCCCAAAGAAGATACAAATCACCAGGAGATAAAGAATTATAGACCTATTTTACAACTAAACACTGATTATAAAATATTTGCATCCATAATCGTGGAAAGATTAAAAAGAGTGCTAAATGAGCTGATACACCCAGATCAAAATGGATTCCTCCTGAAAAGACAGATGAAAAATAATTTGAGAATGATTATGAATGAATGAGAATATTATGAAACACATTCTGGGAAACAATTAGCATTGATTTTCCTCGATGCACAAAAAGCATTCAATAATTTGAATTGGCAATTTATTATCTTACAACTAAAAAATATGAACTTTGTGGAGAAGTTTGTGAAGATGGTGCAAACGATATATTTTACACAAATGACAAAACTAATAATAAATGGAGATACAACAGAGCAATTTCAAATATCGAAGAGCATAAGACAAAGGTGTCCATTATCACCATTGCTATTCATCTTAACTTTGGAAGTGCTACTTGGACAGATTAGAGGAGAACAAGAGATTTATTTATTTTTCAATAAAAAAGAGGAATATAAAGTTCAGGCATTTGCAGAAGATTTGGTATTTATTCTGGAGGAACCATTGGAAATAGGACCTAAACTAGTTCGGAAAATAGAAGATATTTGGTAAATTGGCAGGTCTTAAAATAAGCAAGAATAAAACAAAGATTATAACAAAAAAAACTCACTAACAAACAGACAAAAGTACTGGAGGAAAAAATGCAAATGCAAATGACCAAAAAAGTGAAATATTTAGAAATATGGCTAACAGCTAAATGTGCATCAATTAAAGAAGATAACTACAATAAATTGATAAAACAAATAAAAACAGATTTGGATAACTGGAAAAAATTACAACTCTCATTTACAGGACGAATCGCCGCAATCAAAATTAATGTATTAGCAGAATTGCTATTCTTGTTCCAAGTAGAACTGATAAAATTAGGAAAGAAATTTTTTGAGGATTTAAATAAATTAATAACAAAATTTATTTGGCTGGGGAAAAAAAACATGAATTAAATTAAAATTATTACAGGACAGTAGACAGAGAGGGGTTTTGCTCTTCCAAAACTGTCGCAGTTTCTGCCATTTATTGAAACCTTTTGTGTAACCAAAATTTTTCGCCCATACTATTATTGTCTCCTTTATTTGTTCATCTTCCAGGTCCCAGCAAGTAACTATACAATTTCTTTATTAACTTTTCTTCTGTTTCTGTTAGAATTTTATCTAGTTCTATTAATTCTTTGTAAAAAAAAAAAAGAACCCTGTAGTTTAGCATCTTTCTCATATCTCGACTTGAGTACCATGTTATATCGATCCCTTGCTCACTCATTTCTTCTTTTGTTTTGAGTTCCCCTTTTTCATTTGAAATATCTTTATATCTAACAATATTACCCATATTAATTATATTTGGATGAGTCAGTGCTTCCAATGTTGAAAGTCAGTCTGGTGTCCTAAAATAGCGTTGTTGTTTGGTTTTCTCCCTTAGTGCATTCCTTATATAATGTGTCTGGAAATACCCATGTATCTTATTTTTGCCACACACATTGGTATATGTATTGGTATTCAAGGTACCTTGCAATTCTTTGTATAGTTCTGCTGACAGCCCATCCGGTCCTGGTGCTTTCCCATTCTTTTGTCTCTTAATTGCTTCGGTGAGTTCCATCATAGATATAAATTCTTCTAATAATGCTTTGACTATTTCATGTATTTTAGGTAATTTCACTTTTTCTAAGTATTGTTTTGTTTTTCTCTTCTGGTATTAACTCTTGATCATACAATCTTATCATAATCTTGAATCACTTTCTTTTATCTTCATTTTGGTAATGAATTTTCCCTTCATTGTCCATAAGTTTCTCTATCAATTTCCTTTTTTTTTTTTAACTTATGCACCAACCTCTTCCTGGTTTATTTGCATTCTCAAAAAAGTTTTGTTTGACACCTTTGATTTTCTGTGCTAGTTCTTCTTTATCCATCAATCTCAATTTATGTTTCAGTAAGTCCATTTGATTTTTTTATTTCCTTTTTTTGTGGATCTTTTTGCAGTTCTGTCTCTAATGTTTTGTGTTCTTCTAATATTCTTCGATTTTGTTTCTTTTTTCTGTTCCTTTATATGTTATAACTAATCCTCTAATATGTACCTTAGCTGTGTCCTATACATTTTGTAATGATGTTTCTTCTTTTCTGTTCTCTTTTTTAAAAAGTCTAGTTCTTTTTCCATAGATTGAATACATTCCTTCTCTTTTAAGGTTTCTTGGTTTACTGTCCATCTCAATGTTCTTTTTTGTCCCTTCCATATAACTTTCATTGGATTATGATCCACCTAAATGCTTGTTTCTATATTTATTTCTTGCACATCTGCTTCCAATTTTGCTGTCATCCATATCATGTCTATCCTTGACTGGGACATGTGTCTATTTGAGTAAAAAGAATATTGAATTTCTTTGTGATGTCTCTCTCACTAAACATCCTGAATAACTAATTCTACCACCATTTTGAAAAAAGTCTTAGGAAGTATTTTCATTGTTTTTTTGTTTACTTTCTAGTTTCATAGTCCAATTCTACATCCATAATTGCATTAAAATCTCCCAGGATACAAATGTTTTCATACTTCAATTCTATTATCTTTCTATGCAGTTTTCAATAAAAATCCTCTTGATTAACATTTGGTGCATATATTGTGACCAAAAGTATCCACTTATTGTTCATCCTTATTTCCACCATCACAATTTTCCCTTCTTCATCCATAAAAATGTGTTTCTCATTTATTGTTTCTTTTATATATAGGGCCCTTTTCTTTTGTTGTGGTAAAGAAGTATATAACTTCCCAATTTTAGGGTATTCCAATATTTTCACATGTTGACTTTTTAAATGAACTTTTTGTGAACAAATTATATCTAATTTTAATTTTTCTAATCTGTTAAAAGTCTTTTTCCTTTTTATTGTAGAATTCAGTCCATTTATATTGATTGACATTAATTTAAATGTTTTATCCATAGTTATTTATAAATAGGATTGGTCATTCTAGATGTTCTTTTTTCTTTTGCTCTTGTTCCCTCTCTTATTGCTATTTCCTCATGTATGCTCCTCTCTTTAATGAACATCATGTACACAGTACAGAAGCATCTGAAAGTTAAGTGAATAATTAAAAAAGAGTTCAGAACTCTGTTTACTCAGTTTCATAAAAGTACTCTAATTCTATCATATTGATCATTAAGACTGCTATTTTGATTTATATGGGAATAAGCCATCTTTCCTTCTGAATTGCTATGTATCTTCTTCATTTCATATAGTAATGGGCAATTTGAGGAAGGTTGATAATCACAACTCACCCTTCCATTTTTCAAAGGGCTGTATGGAAGCATTATGAGGACACCAGTCATATTTTTTTGATTTACTAAGGGCTGGCAGGGAGTAGGTTTAGAAATGGAAAGGCAGTGTTTAACCAACATCCCCAAAATAAACTAAAATCATGATGACAAATTGTGGACATTTTATTGTCAAAAGTTGGCAATGCCACCTAGAGTGCCAGGAGGTGGGAGGGTTTATGCAATAGACAGGTCATCCTGAAATAAATCAAATGCATTGTGCAAATGTACAAATAATGGAGTATTGAATTCATTTATTTTAAACATTTGGGAATAATTAAATGCATATATTATTTAATGTTAAACAGGGAAACAACCTAGAAAAGGGATTTTTTTTTTAAACTTGAATAATGCAGTTGTTTTACATGCTTATATTATACAGCCAGGTTAATAAAAACCATACAATCCAGTCAAGTTCTCTCTATTCTATTTCAGTAATCCTCAAAGTACTCTACTTAGAATCTTTCACAGTAAGAACTAGTATTTTAAACTAAGTCCATAAACAAATACATAATCAATGCAGTTTAAACATCACTCAAATAATATGGTCTGATCAATCACTTTTAATCAGGAGCACATGGGAAAAAGAGAGATAGTACTTGTATTTTTTAGAACAAAGTAATCTTTAATCATGAAAAAGAATGAGAAATTGTAATTAAGAACAGCACATCAACAGTGTAACATGAAATTCTTTTATTAACATTCCCACTAATTAGGATTAGTGCTTCTTTTGCTTTTGATGGGTTTAGCATTCAAACATATTAAGAAGCACATGCATGCTACCAATTTTATCATTCCTAGATCTTTTGTTAAGCATTTCTATCCCTGTGTAATAAATGGCTTGAATCAGCGAATGGAGATTCCTGGGGAGGGGGGAGTACCACCCCCGATTATATCTTAAGCATCCAGTGAACATCACTGGATAAACATGTACATGTACATCACTAAAAGTACTATATCACTACATCATCAAATAATACAGTAATATATTATTTAAATGTACTTTCCCTTGAATGGCTGTGCCTATCCCCTAAATTTCCTAATCTTTTATAGTCACCATAGTACAATGCAAAATTCAGAGCTAGGATAGAAGCTTCTTGCCAAAAAAAGAAAGAGGAAGGAAGAGTGATGAGTAATGCTATTAATCTTCCTCAAAGAAATAGTGGAAAGGAAGAGAGAGAGGATGTCTGTGGATATCAGCAGCCTGACAAGAAGACCAATCTACAACATGATTACCTGTAAAAACACATTTTTTCTTCAGATTATATTGTTGCCCAGCAATATTTGGAGGAAGATTACAAGCAGAGGTCATATTCCATAGGTTCTGACTGGTTCTGTAGAACCAGTAGTGGAAATTTTGAGCAGTTAGTAGAACCGGCAAATACTGGACTGGAGATTTTACAGTATCCTTCCCTTGCCATGCCCACAGAGCTGTTAGTAAAAAAAAAAAAAAAAGAATCCCACCACTGATTACGAGGTTCTCTAAATAGTCAAGTTTTCTTATGTTCACTTGGTGAGTTGCATTTATATTTCAAGCACACAGCAGTCTTTGATAGATGTAGGAAATCAGAAAACATCCAACTGTATTCCTCTGTTTAGCACAAAGATAATACTGGTAACCAAGGAGAACCTAAATATACCAATCATGTACCATTGATAGTTGGTGTTTGTCATAGTTAAGATTAATATATCATCGCTAATGATTGCAGTTTGGGTTCTTTAACAAACTGCAAATTAAAATCCATAAACATATTAATTATGAAATGTAAATGGATGCCTCCCATCCTGATTTCCAATGTACTATCCGAACATGATCTTATGAGAAATAATAACAATCATCATCATCATCTTGTCACTTATTAAAGCTATGATGTTTTTTTATTCTTTTTGAAGAGATCCTTGATTCAGGTATGACCAAAGCAAGTTGCAAAAGTGAAGATTGATGACTGTTTCCTGTACCGTTTGCTACAAATATTCACTGAAACTGCTTTTTCTTGAATTTGGAGAATGTGGATGACTATACTATGCTGAATGAACATTCTGAAATTGGGAAAATAACAATAACATGGGAGGCCATAATATAAAATCAAGTTGTTACTTTCCAAAGCACCTTTTTACTGGCCACTTTTATATAACCCAGCAGATAAATGTCATGTAAATTGGAGAAAATAGAAATAATGATGCATTATTTCAGTTATATTTAAAAAAACCATAAGGAAGCATACACATTCCAATATCTATTAAAAGAACTGACAAAAATATTTTAAACAAAGATGGTGAATTTTGTTTTGAGCTTTAAGTATGACAAAAAATAAAGTTTTAGCAAATACATTTGAATTACTATATTTGGAAGTTAAAGTCTGAAAATTGAGGAAAATATGTCTTCTGAGTAACTATTCTGAGTTCAGTGAAACTTTTTGTATAATTACAGAATGATAGGGCAGATGAGTACTGACAGGGAAACACCAATGAACGCTCTAATTAATATAAAAGATAATTTTAAAATGTTCTGTAATGTGTTACTAACCTTTTATAATATTTTATTTAGCCTCTAAAATCAGGCTGTATGTGAATAAAAATAATAATAATCCAACATTTAAATAACTAAATCTTTGGTACCACTTGTTACAACTTAAGGAGATCTGCTAATGGCTTCTATTTTTTGTGGAAAATTATTTTAAAAATGCAGCTGACTTTTCATGTACAAAATAGGAACTGATTAAAATGTGTTTTTATATGTGAACTTGTTTTATAGACTCTGTTAGAATTTCTGCACTGTAGGAAAGCACTAGCAAAAGGAGCAGTTTTTAAAAATGTAACTCATTTGCAGTCAACCCTTCCTCCTTGTAGCCAATATTACTGGCTTTCTCAATGCATGCTCAAGAAAGATATTTTCATTATAGAATATCAGAGAAGCTTACTTTAAGTGCACTAACAAGGCTTAATCTTGCCAGTTACTAACAAGCTCACCTTCAGACCTGTTCTCCTTATTTTTCTGATATCAGGTGCCTCATTAACATTAATCACACATCTGATGCAAGCTGGATTCCAGTTTGTTCTTTCTAAGTCTGTACCTTTTCCATTTATATATTTACTTATTATGTTTAGATTTCATTAGGATTATGCAAATTTCTTTTTCCATGAAGAAAAATAGGGTGGAATGACAGCTGGGTAAACCAGAATACCCAAATTCTGACTGCTTGACTGCAGCTGCTTGGAACTAAATATGAGATACCAGACCTTATTTCAATTTCTTGCAACTGAGAATTGGTTGCCTCTCCTCAATAATATCAAGCATTTTCTCCATCTTTGAACAAAGTGCATAATTCAAGCCATCAATCTGTTAGGAAGGGATTGCTGCTTTGGTTTGATCCTTATGGTTTTGGCCATTCAAAGGTGGGAATTGTGTTTCCTTTACCAAAAAATTCTCTAATACTCCACCTCTAGATTGATCTGAAAGGTTAATTCAGTAAAATGAATCTCTCTTTCCACAGGGCTGTATGATTTTTGTTAACATAAAGATCTCAGCTCATACCAATTCGAGGAACAAAGAGCAGAAAGAAGGAACCTGAATTCTAAACCTGGTCAAAAGGATTGCAACACAAAAGACAGGATTATTTGGCATGGAAAAGAGAATTCCTGATGCCAAGAGGTTAATGACGATCATGGTATTATGTTGTATTAAACAATGTACAGCATATAGTAAAATGTATGTTGTTAATTTAAGTAGCTAGTCATTACATCAGGCTTTAGCTCCTTTTACTTTTGAAAAGGTCACAGAATAGCAGCATGTTTTTCACTAAGTTATTTAATTCTGAAGAAGAAACATAGAAAGGAGGCCAGCATTACCCAACATTATCAGTATGTTAAGAAAGCTAGGCATATAATAGTCACTTTTCCTTGTAGCTTATTCCAAAATCTATTGGACCATTCATGTATTTTGCTTTTTATTGTCAATGTACTTAACAGCCACCTATTATCATAATCAGCTCTAAAATGCCCAGGTTAAGCAAGGGAGGAGTGTTAGACTTAAAGATGTTTCTATTTTGAACATTCTGAGCTTCATTATTCAAGTATTTATTGTATTTTTAATGCATTCATTGATTAATTTGCATCCAAACTAATATTTTGGAAACAAAGCACACTTGGTTCAGTGAGCTATCATTCCAAAAGCAGTGGAGAACATTAAAGCATATTTTTTGCTCATTTTGTTTTTGGAGTTTTTAACAACTGGTTCATGCCTATGTTCATTGGACAACCCAGTTAAATGTTTTTTTTTTTTACATTTCATCTGTACAGTAGGTGACAAGTACTCTAACACTATCTTTGTAATAATTGCTCTTTCCCTCTTTTTTTAAAACATCTCACATTAAAAAATTTACAGGTATGATAATAGAGCCAGTTTGGTCTAATGATTAAAGTGACAGATAGAAACCAGGAGATAAATTCTAGTCCTTCCTTGAGATGAAAGTCAGCTGGGGGGGTGGGGTTTGGGCCAGTCACTTTCTTGTCAGCCCAACTCTGAATTTGCCAACAACTCTGTTTTTGTTATGGGAAAAATTGGAAGAGAAAAACTTGGAAAACAAGCCAACTAAATTCGACATGGCAACAGACATTACTGGGGGGGGGGGGGAGGATCATAAAAAAATAATGGGTAGCCTTCTCTCTTCTGCACAGAAAATAGTCTGACTGTGTCCTGAAGTTTGCTACCACTGACTTTTCTAATTGAATGATTTCACTACTTAAAGCAATCAGGCTGAGTTATTTTGTTTGACAGCTATTCCTATTACAAGTTATTAGTAGAGGTTCAACTTTGCATTTTAAGGCTTCCATTCAGACATCGACTATCCCGCAAGAGTTCAGTGGAAGCAGCATTGCCAGCATCATTCATTATTTTTCTATGGGTTAGACAGGAAAATAGTTTGAATCAGAGCAGCAACCCCCATTTCTGTGGGAGCGCTTTTTCACTCTATGATGTCTGGACTGTGAGTGGAATTGGACCTAACTGCACTATCATGAAGGAGAAGATAAGCTAGCCCAACTTACCTTCTTCCATTTTCTTTAAACATGTTATTATTCAAATTATAGCATAAGTGTGTAGGGTTTTTTTTTTTTGACTGATGCAAAGAAAATTGTGTGAAGTCTTTTTTTTTTTTTTTGTTACATTTGTTCTCCACTCAGTATCTTAAGTCACCAAATGATCTCTTTTGAAAAGCCTTAAGAAATCAGAACCCTGTAACGTTGCCTAGTAGCCTGCTAATCCTGCTTAGTGGCAGAGCTGCATGTGAGGTCTAGAAACTGGAAATCTGACACGACAGGAATTCCAAACAGATTCTTCAAAATACAAACAGCTCCTAGTGCATGACATGTGCTGCAGGAGAGCCTGAGATGGTAAGAGTTTACATTGTTTGATTTTTGTAGCCACACATTGTTGATAAAAAAATAGGAGGAGACAGCACCTTTACAAGAGCAACTCATAAATAGTCTGTGTGTGGCATGTGCAAGGATTGGATGGCAGTTACTAAACATCTGCTTTGTTCCATGAGGTGCAAGTGTCTTTCATGAACATACAACATACAGTTCCCTTTTAGCACCTATGTTTTCTTTAGCAGTTTGGGACTCTGACGTTTCTAAATGTGAAAAGTATGGCCCTCTTCTCTAAATATTATTTTAAAATAACTAAAGCCAAGGACATTTGAGAAGAAGCCAGCCTATTCTGAAGATTTCCAAATTGATTGCAATAAACTGTAGCTGATAGATTTGCCCTAGATAAGTACGATTGTGCACATACCCACAAACACACACCCTTCTTTCTAAGGTCCAATTTCCTGATTGCAACTTCTCCTGGAAGATCCCACTTTCAAATTCTCTACCTGATTCCTTACTAATAAATGATCACAACAAACGATCAGAAACCTTACGAATGAACAGAAAGAGCCCTGGTGGCACAATGATTAGAATACAGTGTTGCAGGCTAACTCTGCCCCCAGTACCAGGAGTTCAATCCTGACTCAGCCTTCCATCCTTCCGAGGTCAGTAAAATGAGGACTCAGATTGTTGGGGGCATTGTATGCTGGCATTGTAAACCACTCAGAGAATGCTGTAAAGCACTATAGAATAGCACTTAGACTTATATACTGCTTCACATTGCTTTTACAGTAAGTGATTTACAGAGTCAGCATATTATCCCCAAAAATTTGGGTCCTCATTTTGCTGACTTTGGAAGGAGGGAAGGCTGAGTCAACCTTGAACCACTCAGAATCGCTGTAAGGATTGTATTTGCACAATATTGGAAAAATGAGAACACCCATCAGATGAGGATGTAATTCATAAAATACTAGATAGTGCACAGAGGGAGAGACTGACATTAAAAATAAAGGACAAAGACACAGAATATTACTTAACATGGAACAGATTTTATGAGTGGTTAGAGATAAGAGGTAGAAATTAGGTGAAGAAAGATTCTTGGTATGCATCAATTAAATACAAAGAGGGTTGACAATTATAAACATGTTGATATAACTAACAGAACTACTAATAAGCTAATACAAAGAAATTTAATTAAAATTATTTTGTTACACTATTATTGTTGTTAGTGTATGTTGATACTTCGATTTGTTTTTTCTTGCTTTTTCGTAAATGATACGCCCTGACAATACACTGTATTCAAAATGTTTATAAATAAAAATAAAAGCACTATTGCTATTACTATTGGACATTCACTATTCCACAAAAGAACTTATGCTTATTGAACTTGTGCTTATTGAGTAAATATGGTAAGCACTGAGGACATCAGAGATTTGTGCAATAGTTTGTCTAAGATCCTTTGGGCTTAGTTTTTGGAAGAAACCATCTCTTTACTTCTTATTATGCTGCTGTTTGGCTACTTGTAATAGAGGAGAACTAAACTTGTTGGAACAACAGGACAAAGTCATTGGACACATTCCCCCCCACATTAAAATAATAATGGCAAAGTTCTCTTTGAAAATTCTTACTTATATCCAGATACCTGCAAGTTGTTTATGGAAGGTTAAGATCTTACAGAAGATCTCTGGCAGTGTAAGGTCTGCCTCCTGCCTCCAACATTTTTCTGCTTCCTAAGGCCCCCAAAGAGTGAGATTTGAATTATTCCCTCATGTCCTTAGCATATGCATCTTATGTAGCAGTTTTGCAAAGCATATAATGAAGATCAGTGTTGACTACAGTACTGGAATCAGCACTGGCAGAGTGCTGGATTTTGCACGGGAGTTTTGTGCAGTCTGGTTCTCATTAAGGGTATAAATCCGTTTCTGAGCTACAGGCAAGGACTTCTATGATTAAGTCTTTCTCTACACTGACCACTGGCCACTGTTATCTCAGGTAAAGGAAATAAATATTGTGGGCCTTATTCTATGATTTGAAATAGTTTTGATATTAGATTAAAAGCTGTGAGATACATATTTTTACATTAAGAGTAAATGTCTCACATGAATAAAAGAATTCTGAACAATGTGACTATGGAATTGAAGGTTTCAAAATTGCATTAGAAATTTCAAGTTCAAGTTATTGGCAGTAATGAATATATCAAAAGCAGAACAAACAAAACATTATTTTTGAATAATGTAGCCTGAAATCATATCTTAACATTTCAAGCTTTTTAATTACTTTTAAGCATTTGAAACAGTGGTGGGATTCAATTTTTTACTACCGGTTCTGTGAGCGTGGCTTGATGGGCATGGCAGGGGAAGGATACTGTAAAATTTCCAGTCAGAGATAGTATTTGCCAGTTCTCTGAACTACGAAAAATTTCTGCTATCGGTTCTCCAGAATTGGTCAGAACCTGCTGAATACCACTTCTGATTTGGAACATATAGTTTGAGAAGATACAATTGAGATGTACTTTCTGGAAGACTGGTTTGGTGTTCTTATTGCTAACATCCAGTACCAAGCAAAACCTATGTTTTGTTTTGTTTTGTTTTGTTTTCCTCTTCATTTTCAAGACCTTGAACTAATTTTCTAAAAATTTGAATGGGCACACTTTTTAGTTGGTTACATATTAACCTGAAAGAAGAAAAAGGCATTTCTTTCCTATTTCTTTGTTAATGGGTGTATTTATCTTTGACAAGAATATATTATTAGAGAAAGATGCTCTTAAAAGTGAGCAAATAAGCAGGAGGTTCAGATAATGAAAGCAAATAGCTAGAAAGAGGTATTCAAGGTGATGAGGAGGAACACTCTATTCCTGCTCTCCTCTTGGGGTTGAGTATTTGTAAGAAAAGATGTTGTTGGAAGTGAACAAAAGGTGTGTGTGGGTGTGCGCGTGCGTGGGCAGAGTGTATAATAAAAGCAAAAAGCTGAGAAGAGGCAAGAAATGGGAGAAAGCTACCCTTTCAACAAGGCAGCATGAGTTGATTAGCCTGGCCTCCTCTTGTGTCCCTCCAATTGTAGAGACTGAGTTGTTTTCAATGGAAAACTTCCTCTATCAATTGAGCTCCTCCACATAAATGAGGACTTTAGAAAACTAGGATCCTCAGCCCATGCAGACTTTGGAAGGCCCTAAAAACATATGTACCTAGGAGAAAGAGCCAAAAACTTAAAGGCATAAGACTGTTCTTGCATTCATTTATTTTCCCCTATTTGTTCTAGTGCTTTAGGAGGACATACATCTGTGGAATGTCCTTGTTGTACATACAAAGGATCATACTTGCTTATCCTCTAGAAGCAAGGGAAATGCCAGGGTCCTGAGAGACTAACAGATATAAGTATCTTTGTCTTTATGTTTTGCAGTTTCAACAACTTCACTTGCCACTTTGCCTGCCATGGTAATATCACTCTTATCTTTCTTTGCATTGCTGGGTGATATGGGCAGCTGATCTAATTGATAATTATATATGCTGAAGACTGCATCAGTTTTCCATTTGCTCTTTAGAGTTATTAAATTTCCCATATTGTTAAATCTTCTGTGACCTTTTGGAATTCCTAAGGGTAGTTTTTTTTCCCTCATTCTTTCCTTTCTGGGGAATGTTCCTCACATGTTTTCTGAGGGGCTGGAGGTGCACCAGACATTTTGGATGAATCCCATGGGTCACTGACTTTCTGCCTTCCCTGTCGATATAAGAGACTTGTATACCCTCCAAAGCATGGGTCACTGTGGAGGCATGAACTGGGCTTCTGAACTCTGGGGCCTGCAAGAGTCAACAAAAACAATAAGAGTCAAGAATAAAATTCATTAGGACCTCCTTGGAAATAGCCATTTTGCAAAGTGAAAAAACAGTATTGTTTTTCCTTATGTTTGGAAAGGGAAAAGTAAGACACACATATGTGAATTCTTAGTCTATACATGCATCTTTTTTAAGGAAAAGTAGCAACAAATAAGGCATTGTGTAAAGTCAAGTAAAGGCAAATATCAACATAAAGTATGTTTATATTTCTGTAATTATGCACCTTTATCAGGCTCTCTCCTTATTTTTCCTTTATCAGAAAAATAAAATGTAAATCAAAATAAAATGTAATAAAAATCACAGCCCAATGGCTCTCACAGCCATTGCTCTGGTTTCTATGCTAATGTGACAGCCGCACTTTTTCTGTGTCTTAATATTATCATGTGCACTTTCCTCAATCCTTCCACACTGCTATCCACCATCAATAAGAGAAGAAAATGCACAACTTGAAAACGAATGAGAACTATAGACTTCATATGTGAATAGCAGCCCATTTCAGCATCAACATGATTTTTCTGAAATTTTTGGAAACAGCAACTTAATTTCTATATTCACAATTTTACACAAAAAGGTATTATATTTCAATATAAACATATAATTTAGTCCAGTTGTGGCTGTTGGGGGCTGCCTTGGCAAGATTTCAAAGTATTTAGAACTCTGGCAATAATTTTCACTATATCTTCAAACAACCTTTTTAAAAAATAGTCCTCTAATTAGTATGTGTGGGAATACACATACACACACACACAAAATTTTAGGGAGGATAGAAGATATAGTGCTTAATCTCTCCCCAAGAGTAAGAGAAATAATACTCTGCATGTTTATTTCAAAAACACCCCAATTAAAATCCTTTCCCCCCAGTCTGCGCTCAAAACAGTCCATCAAAATAATTTCTGTAAATCACCTTCTTAACACAACAGACTGTAGGTTTGTGTTAGCAACATTTTTTCCACTTTTTTTCCAGATTGGTCATGGGACTTCAATAAGGGCCAGTATGTGTATTTCTGTCTTATTTTTGTCTTATTCTACAAACTATCTCTACTTTTTTTAGATCTGCTAAAATTCCCCTAAAGCCATCATCTTCTACAAAGCAAAGGAAAGAAAATACTAACAATACTGTCATCCAACAAAATGAAGATAACTTTATTTTACTAAAATTAGCTGAAGTAGCTACATCGCCACATTTGTTTCAGGCTGATCATTCTGGATATTTAGACTCTTACAATTTCAATAAAACCCTTCCAAAAAAGGAGTATAAAGTCCATCCTGGGGTTTCAGGATCTAGTTTCAGTCTGATTTGTTGCTTCATTCATTTCATCCAAAAGTGAGGCAACATTTAATGCTTCATTCATATAGTTACAAGATCTTATAATCTTTCCTACCTGCTAAGACTCTAGGAGTATATGAAATTCCTCCAGTTTCCTGCACTAACCAGTCTGAGTTGAAACCATGATAACCCATTTTTGTTGCTCAGCACTTTTAAATGCCATTTTCTGGCATGCCAAAATAATAACTTTAAAAAAGAAGAAGCAAATTGCTGATCATTCTACTCTTATCTGAAATTGCACATTTCTGACCCTCATCTTATTTGTCTAGTGATTCGTGTCTGTGCTGTGCTCCAGACTCACCAAGCATTGTTTTATATGACATGAAACATAATGTGAGTTTTTTTCTTTCTGCCAGACTCATTTAAGCCCATAGTATAAATCACCAAACATAAGCAGCACACAAACATTATCTGCCTTGAAATGAACCTGCATTCTCCCATTGGTATTGCTTAATACAAATGTTTCCTGTTTAAAGTGGAAGGAGAAAGAGGAAAAATTCCAGGCCTTGGACTTTCAGGGGTCCTGTACTCCCAAGAGATTCTTCACTTTAAAAACAGAACATTATAAAAGACAGGCCCTCCCTGTTTGCTGTGAGAGACTCCAGACCAAGTGCCGAAGGCTTAAGCTTAAAGCCACTCTCAGAGATGCACTACAAGCCAACATATGTTGTTGAGCTACTGCTGTCACCTGCACTACTCAACCACATTTCAAGACAATTAGTTCTCTTTCTATCCCCCAATTTGGGATACTTTCTTTATGATTGAAAGTAGCACTAGACCAAGAAGGGACTACAGGAAGTCCTTACTATTAAGTGAATTTTGCCCCATTTCATGACCTTTCTTATCACAGTTGTTAAGTGAATCACTGCTAGTTGTTAAGTTAGTAACATGGTTGCAAAGTGAATCTGGCTTCCACATTGACTTTGCTTGTCAGAAGGTTACAAAAGGTGATCACATGAGCCTGGGATACAGCAACCATCAGAAATATGAGCTAGTAGCCAAGCATCTGCATTTTGAAAATGTGTCTATGGAGATGCTGCAACGGTTGTAAGTGTAAAAAATGGTCATGCCACTTTTTTCAGTGCCATTCCATTTAAACAAATGGTTTAAGTCAAGGACTGTCTGTATTGTGCACATATGTTCTTTCTTTCCTTTATTTATCATCCTGAATTAAGTTGTAAGCTAACCAATATTTTGCTTATTTATTTTGACTTGTTTGTTAGTCTCTCTGCTCTAAATTTGGATGTCACTATAGTTTGCCAAAATGCTTAGTTCACAGCAGCAACTAAACTACAACTTTTGAACAATTACAGTTTCTAAGTAATTTCTGACTGCATTGGAGATCGTATCTTGTAGATCATATCTGAGTTAAGGTTGTACATCTGAATTTCTGAGCATATCACAAGATTACTGAAGTAGTTTAAAAAGTATAATTAATAAATGTATAAGAAAAGTCATTAAAAAGATTCCTCTCCAATATAATGCAGGCAGCCAATATCATAGGGATAAGAGCACTATAGAAACGTCTGAGATAAGATTGTCAGCATAACATTGAAAAGACATGGATGACAAGCCGACTCCCTTGGAGAGCACATTTCATGTGACAGTAATCTAAGCTGCAATTAGTTAAGACATGACTGACAAGGTCCATCTTTATCAAGATAAAAACAACAATATTTTCATAGGCACTTGATTAGAGATTCCCTATTACAAAATTGGATTAAAATTAGAAAGAAACATTATTTGAAAATTCCAATCTGGAAGCCATGATACACCCAAACAATTTAGACCTAGGCAAAATGATAAAATATAAAGATGTTCATGATGTGGCTGACAAAGCAAAACAAAAAACAAAAAACCACAAACTCACAAAAAGGAAATATACATTCCACCTGCACATCTAGTAAGAAAGCCAAATCAAAGAACCACTTTAATCTAATTATAAACTGCCAACAGAGGCTAAATTTTTCTGTCACTTTTCTAAAAAAGAGAATAGCAATAGTACTTATATACTGCTTCACAATACTTTACAGCCCTCTCTAAATGGTTTACAGAGTCAGCATATCGCCCCCAACTATTTGGGTCCTCAGAAGTAGAGCTCTCCTTTGAATGGCTCTGTAGTCCAAAGCTCTAGATGACTTGAACTAGTAATTTTCTCCGACAGATGGAACTCTAACAATGCATGGCTTTTGCATCAAAGATCAAGTAAAAGACAACAGACTAACTACATTCAAACTCCTTTCCCTCCTAGTTTAAGAAGAAAAATAAAATTATCTGTGTGTGTATAAGAGAGAGAAAGAGAGAACGAGAGAGAGAGAGAGAGATTGATTAAAGAACTGCACTAGGAATGGAAAGACCGAAATTTTGGTCTCCTTTTAGGCATGGAAGTGATGCCAATTTGGGATAATGGGTGTCATTTTCTAGGAAGTCTAAAATCCTTTCTCTTTTTTTTATAATAAACTTTATTAGTCTTTTATATCTTTAAAAACCGAACAAAAATATAAATATTATGACATTAACAGTGTGTGGCATCTATCTCATATACTTCTATTTTGTGCCTATTTACAAATATATATAGTTCATGCAAATATAAACCTTTAATCTATAAAATGTTTATCATTAATTGTTTTCATCATCTCTTTGTCCTAATTCAATCCAATCATACAATTTTTCCCAAATTCTATAATGTTGAGACTCCTCTTTCTCTTGAAACATCAGGGTTAATTTATCCATCTCGGCACACGCCATTATTTTTTGAATAATCAATTGATCTGTTGGTATGGTATCTGTTTCCATCACTGAGCATAGGCAATTCTTGAAGCTGTTAAATTATGTAATATTATATATTTTGTATTTTTCCCATATTTCTTTTTAATCATCCCGAATAAAAATAATTCTGGTTCCAAATCTATTAGTTCCTTGAGGATCTCTTGTAACCATTTTTGAATTTTAAGCCAATACTTCTGGGCTTCTGAACAAAACCACCATATATGATAAAAAGTACCCTTCTTTCTTCTTACATTTCCAACATGCTGGATTCATGTTAGGATATATCTTTGCCAATCTTGCAGGGGGAAGGCGCCAGGCACTATCTATAAAACATCTTATAGATATTTTCCTTATATGAGGCCAATTTTGTTAATTTATAATTTATAATTTAATATTTAATAAATATTCTCCCACTCTATCAAATTTATATTATGTCCAATATTTTAAGCCTAGGCTATCATACATCCCTTAACCACCTCTTCTTCCAATTCTACATCTAATATATATTTACAGATATTTGTAATTTTTTTTTATCTGGGCCTGATCAAATTTTATCCAACTGTTGTAATTCTGAATATATTCCATGATCTTCTTTACCTTTTTTATACCTATTTTGTAGCTGTAGGTACGCCCACCAATCTATATATATCCCTTGTTTTTAAAGGTCTTGGATTGATTTTAAATTTCCTTGTACATCATGAACATCTTTATATTTTATCATTTTGCCTAGGTCTAAATTGTTTGGGTGTATCATGGCTTCCAGATTGGAATTTTCAAATAATGTTTCTTTCTAATTTTAATCCAATTTTGTAATAGGGAATCTCTAATCAAGTGCCTATGAAAATATTGTTGTTTTTTTCATTTCTTTTTTTTTTTATTGGTTTTTAAAACAAACATAAACAAACAAAACATAAAAATATCAGGCCATCTTCCATATATGTACATACAGTGTGCCGGTTGGTTTACAAATTGTTTTGTGCTTCCATTTCATAGTCTTCAATTACAATTACATTGTATATGATCTCGTATTTTCAATCCAATATTAAATACATTAATATCATTATTAATCAATCATTTGACAATACTTTTATTCATTCATGCTTTAGGAAATAATCATATTTTACTTCATTTGTTTTGTGACAGTTCATATTATCATCTCAAATCTATCCTAAAATCATTTTGTAGATATAATAAGGAAAGAATGCATCTTTATATATTTAGTATTTTCTAAAAGTCTACATATTTCATTACTATATTTTATTATCTAACCATCAATAGAATAGATCCCAAATTTTATAAAATTGTTTATCATCTTGTTCTCTAATTTCAAATGTCAATCTATTCATTTCAGCACATTCCAATATTTTCTTAATGATTTCCTCCTGTGACAGTATTTTCTCATTTTTCCAGTTTTTAGCAAATACGATCCTAGCTGCTGTTAATACATTTACAATCAGGTATTTCAAGTCTTTACTGTATATTTCAGGTAAAATTCCCAATAAAAATATCTCTGGTTTTAAATCTGTATGTTTTTTTGTCATTTTTTCCAACCAAATGTGGATTTTAGTCCAGTATTTTTTAGCATCCGCACAAGTCCACCACATATAGTAATATGAGCCAGGTGTCTGATGACATTTCCAACATTTTTCGGATTTATTCTTGAAGATTCTTGCTATTCTTGTCGGGGGAAAGTGCCACCTGTAAAACATCTGATACAAATTTTCTTTATATGCTGTTGACATTGTCATTTTATAATTTTGAGACCACATTTTTTGCCATTTCTCTAGGTCAATCCCATATCCAAAATTCTTCTCTCAAGCAATCATAGTTTCTTTAACTTGTTGTTCTTCTTGTTTAATTTCTAATAAATATTCATACAATTTTTTAATCACCTTTTCATCAGTACCTGTCAAAATCTTATCTAGATTGGTCAATTTATCATAAAAACCTTCTGTTTTAGAATCTTCAACATACCTTGAGGGTATTTGTGCATATGAAAACCAATTCATCTTTATACCTTGTTCCTCTAATTTTCGTATAGATTTAAGTTCGTTAAATCTGTTTGTTCCTTTTTGTATATTATAGGATAAGAAAATGCTTCAATAGTCGATTGCCAGACTGGAATTTTCAAATAACATTGTCTTTTAATCTTCTCCCAGTTTATCCACAGAGACTTTTGTATATAATGTCTTCTAAAGTACCCCTGTATTTAGTTCCTTTGTACCATAAAAAAGCATGCCACTCCAACAACAGATCATGTCCTTCTAATGTCAACAATCTAGTATTTCTTAATGTTATCCATTCCTTAACCCACATCAGATTTGTAGCTTGGTAATACAACTCCCAAATAGGCAAACCAAACCTTCCTCTTATTCTAGCATCTTGCAAAAGTTTTAACTTTATTCTCGCTTTCTTACCTTGCCATATATATTTCAACACAATTTTATTTAAATCTTCAAAGTAATCTTTTCCAAGCCTCAGTGGAATTGTTTGAAACAAATATAAAATTCTTGGTAATATATTCATATTGATTGTTGATATTCTCCCCATTAATGACAGTTGTAAATTTTCCCATTTTGCCAAATCTAGTGCTATCTGCTGTTTCAGTCTGATATAATTATTCTCTTTTAATGTACTGCATCTTGCTGCCAAATATATCCCCAAGTATTTGATCTTGTTCGTGACCTGAATTTTTAATAAGTCTCCCAGTTCTTCCTTTTGTCTTGATAGCATATTCTTTGTCTTATCTTTATTTATTTTCAAACCAGCCACCTTACCATATGTCTCTATCTTTTCTATCAATTTTGATGCTGTTTCTTGTGGGTCTTCTAAGATAAAAACCAGGTCACCTGCAAATGCTTGCAACTTAAATTCTTCCTTTTTAATTTTCATTCCTTTTATATTCTTTTCATCTCTAATATTTCTGTTTAGTACTTCCAAAGTTAACACAAACAACAAAAGTGACAGTGGGCACCCTTGCCTTGTTCCTTTTCTTATATCAATAGAGTCTTGTCAGTTCTCCCTCTATCATTACCTTCGCCGTTTGCTCATGATATATAGCTTCTATTGCTTGAATACATTTTCTACTAAAGCCCATCTGTTCCAACAGTAATAACATGAATCGCCAGTTCACATTATCAAATGCCTTCTGTGCATCTAGAAATATCAGAGCCATTTGTTTTTCAGGATGTGCCTCATAGTATTCCAAACTGTCCAAGATTATTCTTATATTGTCTTTAATTTGTTTCTTTGGCAGAAATCCATTTTGATCAGAATGGATAAAATTATTAAAGTATTTTTTAAGTCTTTCTGCCAATATTGAAGCAAAAATTTTATAATCTGTGTTTAGTAGGGAAATAGGTCTATAATTCTTGGTTTGTAATGGATCAGCATCTTCTTTTGGAACAAGTGTAATATAAGCTTCTGACCATGATTTAGGTATCCTCTTTAACATAACTTCATTCATAACTTCTAACAATGGAAGATTCAACGATTCTTGTAATGTTTTGTAAAATTCTGCCGAAATTCCATCTGGGCCTGGTGCCTTTCCATTATTTTGCTTCTTGAGTGCTTCAGTTAACTCCATCATCGTTATATTGCTTTCTAACACTGTTTCAATCTCTTTTGGTATCTGGGGTAACTTAGCATTCTGTAGGTCCTGTTTAACTCTTTCCTCATCAATATTCTCTTGCATATATAGTTTCCCATAATAGTCTCAGATGATTTCCTTCTTCTCTTTACTACCATAGGAAATTTGGCCTTGATCATCGATTAATTGCAATATTTTCCTTGATTTTTTCTCCTTTCTCAATTTATATGCTAACCATCTACCTGGTTTATTTGCATCTTGGGGGCCATAGAAGGAGCGTTCACGTCGCGGCCCCTGTCAGGTATCTGTTTACCTGCGAAACCTTCTACCACGCTACACCAACCTACACCAACAGTGTTCTACAGTGGCTGGGAAATGTGTAGCGACACGAGAGAAGAAGATTTGCATCTTCAAAGTAATTCCGTTTCGCACCTCTAATTTTCTGTGCTAGTTCTTCTTTTTCTATTAGACCTATTTTATGTTTAGTTATATCCATTTTTAACTTGATATCCTTTTTCTGTGGCATTTTCTGTAGCTCTTTTTCAAGTCCTTTATACTCATCCTCTAATACCTTACAGGCTTATCTTTTCATGGTATTTCTTTTCCTTGTATAGTTTTATTACCAAGCCTCTGGTATATGCCTTCATTGTATGCCATACATTCTGAATTGATGTATCTTCTTTTTTGTTTTCTCTTTAAAAAAAGCCAATTCTTTCTCCATCCACTGTGTGAAGTCTTTTACCTTTAAAATAGTATTATTTAACGTCCATCTAGATCTTCTTCTTTGTCCTTTCCATTTAATTGTCAGTGGATTATGATCTGCCAAAGTACTTATTTCAATATTTATTTCTTGAATATTAGTTAACAATTCTGTTGACATCCATATCATATCTATTCTGGACCATGATAAATGTCTATTTGAGTAGAATGTGTTTTGTTTAGTTTTAGCATTTCTTTCTCTCCATGTATCTTTTAAGTTTATTTCACCTACAATTTTAAAGAAAGATTTAGGGAGAGTCTTTCTGTTTTGCTTTATTGTTTTCTGTGCTGTATAATCCAGTTTGTTGTCTACAGTTCCATTAAAATCTTAAAAACTGGACTGTTAGCATAGTCCAGTTCCATTATTTTCATATGTAATTTTTTATAAAATTCTTCTTGTTTGTCATTCAGGGCACAGATTGCAATCAGGGCATAGATTGCATATTATTATCCATTATTTCCACCATTAGTATTCTTCTGTCGTCATCAGTATGAATCAATTTCGCTGGAATGGTCTCTTTAATATATAAAACCACTCCTCTTTTCTTGCATTGTGTCAAGGAGGTAAATATTTTCCCTAGTTTTGGCTGTATCAACAATTGTTTATATTGCTTTTTAATATGTACTTCTTGTAGGCAGATTCTATCAAATTTTAATTTCTCTAATTTATGGAAAGTTTTCCTTTTTTTAATGGCTGAATTAAGTCCATTTATATTAATTGTAATCAATTTTTTCTCTTCCATGGTTATATTTCATAATTAGGTTTGGCAGCTCTCGTGGATCTTGGTTCACATTGTTCTTTGGCTTCCTCCTTTCCACCTACTGCACCTTCTTCTTTTTCAGTCGTAATTTGGCAGTCCTCTTGGAATTCAATTAGGGAAATTTCTTTTTCTGCCTGTTCCTCTTTCCCTCTGAAAAATTCTGTGTAAAATGATTCAGCTTTCTCAATTGAGTCAATTCTGTATCTCTGTTCTTGCCATGTGAACATTAAACCTTCTGGAATCAGCCATCTATAATTCACCTTTTTTTCAAGTAGCAATTTAGTCAAGAATCGGTATTCTCTTCTCATCTCTCTCACTCTTCTGGGCACTTGTTTCAAAACCACAATTTCCTTATTTTTATATTTCAATGTTTTCTCTCTTGCCACTTGCTATATTTGTGTAAATCTAATGTAAACTTCTCTTGGTAGGCTATTTCTCATTGCATATCTTGTGAAGACTTGATAGACCTCATCTATTCCATCCATCATCTTCTCTTCAGGTATTTCCAAATCTTCAGCCAATATTTCTATCATTATCTCAGCTAAATTTTGTCGTTTTTCTTCCTCAATATTTTGGAATCTAAGATAAAATTCTGATCTGTCCATCTCCCATCTCAGCATACCACTTTTATCTTGTTCAACCACAGTTAATCTGTTGTCAATGTCTCCAATCTTCTTGTCTCTTTGTTTATCTTCTTCAATTTTTAATAGTCTCTCATTATACTTCATCATCATTTGTTGGATGTTCTCCACTTTTTCATCGGTTTTCCCTGTTCTCTGTTCAATGTTCTCTGTTCTCTTTTCAATATTCTCTGATCTTGTTTGAATGTTTTGAATTCCTTGCATAATCATCTGCAAGGTCACTTTTTCTTTTTCTTGTTTTTTCTCTTGCCTTAACATTGTCTGTGTTGAACATTTTCCTCCAGATGGTGGAGAGGAGGAAGTAGAAGTTGAAGAACCAGGATCTGTTAATTTCCTACTGATTTCAAACAATTCAAAATCTTCTGGTTCTTCTGGACCTTAATCCAATTGTGAAATAACCAATTGCAATTCCAAATAAAAATAGAAAGGAAAAAGAAGCCAAACAGTAATAATAATAATAATAAAAAAAAGAATTTCTTCAGGTTCTTGTATACCTGAATCCAGTCGATTGGTTAGATAACAATGAAAATTCAAAAATGAAGGAAAGGACCATAAACACACACAAAAGAGAACAATTTGTAAAATCCTGAAAAAGATGGAAAAATGAGGAATAAAAAGCTTTAAAAAAGGAAAAATTCTTCAGGTTCTTCAGCACTTTAATCCAATTAAAGAGGTCTCAAATATAAAAGGCTGCATAAGAGAAAAAGAAAAAAAAAAAGGCCAGGAAGATTTAAAAAAGAAAGAAAAAACCAGTATGGGAGGTAGATGGAAAGACAAAAATACCAGCAAGGCAGAAAGAGAAAAAGAAAAAAAGGTTGCTCCCTTAAAAAGAAAAGTATCAGCAGCGATCTCAGACCTCCAAGATTGCATGCTGTATCGTTGCGATGCCAGCTCTGCCCCCTGTTTTTTCATTCCTATATCCCACAAAAAGGCATGTCATCTTCTTTGCAGGTTATGGCCCTCTAAGCTTAATATTCGCTTGTTAGTTAGATTGATCCAAGGGTGGGATATGACAGGGTTAACTACCAGTTCAGGATTTATGAGCTTCCCTGCCCGCTGTTAGCCACATACCTGTTAATCATTAGCACACTGCATGCCGAGAAGCAGCCTTTGAAACAGCCCTCATTTCTTGTTTTTTTAACTGCAGCTGTGCCTCGTTCGGCAGTTGAAGTTGAAAAATCAGGAAATAAAGATCAGGTAACAGCCCGGTGGGTGGGTGGGTGGGCAAAAACTCCAGCAGACATAGAACCGGTTCTATGTCTGCTGCTCTTCAGAGGTACCAGTTCTCCAGAGGTGGACAGAACCAGTAGAAACCCACCCCTGGATTGATCCATTCTTTAATCCAGATTAATGTTGTTGCGTTATAATATAACTCCCAATTTGGAAGTCCAAGTCCCCCTCTGCTTTTGATATCTTGTAGCACCTTCATCTTTATTCCAGATTTTTTGCCTAACCAAATGAATTTTGCCATAATTTTATTAATCTCACTAAAGAAACTTTTTTCTAACTTGATGGGAACAGTCTAAAATAAATACAAAAATTTAGGTAACATGGGCATTTTAATAGCCGCTATTCTTCCTAACAATGATAGTTGTAATTTGGACCATAAGCCTAAATCTTTCTTTGTTTGTTGTATGAATTTATTGTAATTATTATCCTTTATTGTTATACATTGTGCCGTCAGCCATATAAATATTTAATTTTCTTTGTTACTTGTAGTCCCATTACCTTTTCTAATTCTATTTTTTGTAATTCCGTTAAGTTTTTAGTCAAAAATTAATGGTTATTTCTTTAGTTAAATTTTCCCTCAGTTCTTCTACTATTGGTGGACTTCCTTCCTCTTTCAAATATTCTCTTATCCATTCTTCATCTACCTCCTCACTTTTGTACAGATCTTCAAAGTTTTGGTATGCCATCTTCTTTTTTCTTCTATTGTGTGTTGATACTCTCCCTTTTTGTCCTATAATTGATAAATTGTTCTTTTTTCCTTCTTTTTTAAGTCTATATGAGAGCCATCTTCCCACTTTATTTGCATGCTCGAAGAATGTTTGTTTGGCTGTTTTTAGATTTTTCATTATTTCTTCCTGATTTATTATTGAGTTTGTGTTTAGTTAAAGTCAATTGTTCTTTAAGTCTGGTGTTTTGTGGGGTATTTTGCAATTGGATTTCTCGGTTTTTATGTTAGGGTTTCATGAATTATCCATTCCAATCAACGACTCCAGGCATAATCCCAAAGTGATTTATTAGAACAGGAACATGGCACATCTGTGGAATTCTGAAATGAAAGTTCTCCTCCCAGACTTCCCACAAGACTCAGCTGTCCACCCCTTTCTCTTTGCAGCATAAATCACATATACCAATCAACCTTGTGCTATAATTCTTGCTATGCCATAGAGAATGACCTTGGCATTTCCCCCTCTATTTTGTCTACTGAAACAACAGTGATTTGCTTCCATCCTCCACTGCTGTGTGTCAGCTTTTAATAAGGATTCCAAAGCTGACATTTTAATTCTTTCCTGTAATTTATTTTGTTGAATCCACCTTTCTTTGTTTCTTTTAGCTGTGTAGGATATTATAATCCCTTGGGTGTAGGCCTTCATAGTGTCCCATAGATTTTGTGTTGATGTATGTTGTCTATTGTTTTTTTTTTAAAACATAGTGTTAACTCTTCTTTGAGTTTCAAAACAAATTCTTTATTTTTTAGTATTTTTTTCTGGCTTCTTCAGACTATTTTGATCTGATTGTGGTCTGCCCAGGAGTTTGGTAGTATTTCTATATCTTCCACTTCTCCTCCTATTTCTCCGCCCATCCAGGCCATATTGATACGATTGATGTGGGTTGGAATAAAAGGTATTTATTACTTTTAAAATCCTTTCCCTATGGTTCATAATGTTAAGTGAAGACACTTTCATACTGCAACTGATTGATTAAGCTGATTATCTTTCTTTCTTTCTGTCCATCCATCTGTATTTAGTATATAGTATTTCTTTGATTTGTCAATCGCTTACAAGATACAGGTATAAGAATAAATATAGTTTTGAATACATGAGATAGATACTTATAAGAAAAATAAAAAACAATAGGACAGGGATGGTAGGCACGATTGATGTGCTTATGCATGCCCCCTACAGGCCTCTTAGGAAGGGGGTGAGGTCAACAGTACACAGTCTAAGATAAAAGTTTTTGGGGTTTGGGGAAGAAACCACAGAGTCAGGTAGAGTATTCCAAACATTGACCACTCTGTTGCTGAAGTCATATTTTCTGCAGTCAAGTTTTGGTGTGGTTAACCTTGAGTTTATATCTATTGTGTTGATTAGGCTGATTATCTTTCTTTCTTTCTGTCCATCCATCTGTTTCATACTCATTTTGAATCTTTGCCCACCCACTACAGCTCCCTTGCCTTTTTTAGAAAAGAAAAATCTGTAAGTAATATATTCTCACTTTTGGTTAGCGTGGGTTTGTCTTATGCTTTCTCTACTCCTAGGAGAAGCTCTCCCTTGGCTATTCTCTGGTGTTTCACTTTTTTCTTTGGCAAACTGGATCAAATGCATGAAATGTAATTGCACAAATTACATCAATTGCACAAATTTAGCAGAATACAACATTTGAAACACTGTCTGAGTTTATGAAAGAGTGGGAAATATGACTTGTCAGATCTGATAACCTAACACTAAGTCATGAACTCTTTTGGTTTTTCAATATTGCAGTCAGCAAGTCAGTTCAAAGACATCCAAAGTTCTTTCTTTAACTGAAAAAGCATTTCACTCTTCAGATAACTGTTCTTAATAGGTCAAACTTTCATCATGCTGGAGTTGACATCCAGATACAACACTTCTTTATTCCATGTATCATTTGTCCTGGCTTTAGGGAGAATGTCTCTTTAATGTAAATCCAAATTTGGGGCAGAAAACCTTTGGAATGACCCTATCATCAGCCCTCCCTTGGCAGTTCATGACGTGAGTTTTCCAATGATCCAAATCTTGTCAAATATACATGAATGCAAGCAAGCTGAGAAGCATATACAAGATCATACACATACCCACAGGTTACATAGTTGCTGCACACATGTTATCAAAAGCTAGCTCATTAAACACAGATACTATATCCTCATATCTTTAATATTTTAATGGGAATTTCTAATTGTGGACCATCAAGAGGGGCATGTTTGATGTGAGAACATGGGCAAATCAGCTTTGAGGTGTGAATTGTACATGAGCCTTATGTGTTGCTGGGATACAGACCA
Organism: Laticauda colubrina; assembly: GCA_015471245.1. Lineage (NCBI taxonomy): Eukaryota > Metazoa > Chordata > Lepidosauria > Squamata > Elapidae > Laticauda > Laticauda colubrina. Next base: position 31,116,300 of record BLBF01000025.1, on the reverse strand, counting down.
AACTCATCAGTATATCTTCAGGCTAGACAAGACACAAACATGCTTTATTAAAAAGACTTTACTTTCTTACAAAAAAAAAGAAAGAAAGAAAGTGCTTTCACTACAGTTTTGCAAATGAATCATGAACAGCTTGAATCTTTTGATGAAGAAGCTGCATTATGTGGAGGCTGGACTTTTCCACTGGCTTTCTTGTATTTTACCAGTCCAGAGCTTCAGTTTCTATTATGTGAGACTTTTGTAAGTTAGTGGAAGTGATATTTCTTGCCCAAAACAATTGTTGTATTTTAGATGAAGGTGATGCAAGACTTTTTACTGACAGCTTCTCCCCCCACCCCCCTTTCTATTTTTCTTCATAGGCATGGATCTGTAGAACCAATGGAATATTTAACAGGGCTACGGATAGCACACAAAGAAAGAGAACTTTCCTACTCTTCTGCAAGCCAATCTGCAGTTCATCCTTCCAAAGGGAGTTACCTTCATCCACCAGATGGGCCAAGAGCAACAGAGTTACGATATTCACGGTATTTCCCACCACAGCCAGTAATTCAGCACAAAAGACCTTTCCGTCAAGATGTACCACCATCCCCACCACAAGGCCAGAGAGCTCCACCTTATAATGAGGTGGCCAGAATAGAACACCGACAAAGCACTCCCAATCAGTACGAATGTAGGTCTCAAGATCCAAGGCAGAAGGACTCTGTGACTGCAGCTGTATAATTGAAAGCTGGACTGTTGTTAATATTTTTTTGCTGACTTCATCTTACAGTTAGTTCCTCAGAAGTCATTTCTACACTCTCAACCTATTGCATATACTAGAGTCACCCACCCATTATTTTGCCAACATACCAGTAATAAAGACAAGCTTTATATTTCTTTAACACTGGCTGGGTGATGCTATGAAGATGCTATAAGTCATTAACTCTGGCCAATTTATGACCAGAACATGTACTGTATTGCAAACTCATATAAATGGTATATGTCATTTAAGTATTGAAGAGTAAGAGTTTTTTAAGTGCTTAAACAGGATGGTAGTACTCAGCAGTATTTCTATGCACATCACAAAGTGTCACTCAGGGCTATTTGCACACAAGCACAAAAAAGAAAGTCAAATTGTCTTGAGGAGAGGGGGAGAGAAAATGATTTTGGAAACGGCACATAAGGGTACAATCAGGACACAGGTTCTTTACTAAGACTTCCTCTGAACTGAAAATTTGGAAATATTCTGCAGTATCATTGAAATGTATTCCTTTCAAAGTATGACCTGGAACTTGTTATTGTCCTCATCTCTGAATCCTTTATTAATATTCTTTTCAGCTGCTTATAAGGATGCTTCAGTTCTGAAGCCATTTTTCTCCTCTTCTTTTCTCTGTTTTCTAATAACAAGAGCAGATGGACAAATTTAAAAGATGCCTAAGAGCACCATACAGTGTTGCATTGTAAGGTTTCTGGAAGAAAATATAAAAGGGTTCCGTTTCCTACCTCTGATTTCACAACTATTACAAGATTGAGTTCATTTCTATGCCAGTATATTGATGTGTGCGGATGACTTTGTGTCTTAAGAGAGCTGATTCTCCATTGATACCAATGGAGCTTGTATTTAATAATTATATAGTAGGATCCAGTTATCAGTTTGTGCTCTGGTGATATTTTACTACTATTTGTTTCCCTAGTCACTCTAAATCAAAAAAGATTGCAAGATGTCTGTGGAATATTTTGTTTTTAGGAACTCATTTTTCCTAGACCACCATCCTTCCTCATGGCCCTATTAGAAAACAAATTATTTTCAAACACTTGGGTAACTGTTAGACTGCTATTTGTTAGTTATTTGTTAACTGTGCAAAGCAGCCCTTGTCTAATCCTAGAGGGCTCAGCAGAGGAAAGTTTTGTTAAATGCCAAGGATGACAGTGTTTAGATCTTTGGGGGCATTGGAGAATTCTAGATTTAAAAAGGAGGAAATAGAAATAATAATAGTTTAATTATCAAGGAGATTTGAGCATAACGCAAGTTCCACTGAGGGAGAATCATGGTAGGAATATCCAGAATGGAAAAAAAGGGTGAGGTGTCAAAAAATCAAAATGGCAGCTGCAACCAAACAGTCAAAGCTATTATTTTGACCTCCTGTTTTTACCTCCTGTCTCCATGGATGCCCTGAATCATAATGTACTGTAGTTGTGATGAATGTGTCCATAAGAAAAGAAGGGAAATGACAAACTTTGCACACTTCTGTAAAATGCAAAGGTAGTTTTTCTCACAATTTTTGTGGTTTGCCACTTAAGACTAATGAAACTTCTGAGATTTGCTTCAGTCTCTAAAAGCTTCTCTAAAAAATCTCTAATAGCTTCAGCATATATTTTTTTAATTCCAAACTCTGACTGGGGACTCATTTTAAGTCTCTGTTACAGCCTTTTTCCTTCCAAATGAAAGATTTTGGACTTGCCTTGGCCACAGAAAAGAGTTGAAAAATCCTTGGGTTTTATTTTGGTATGCAGCAAATTAACAAGATTCATTATAGAGGTCATTTAATAATTATTATATATCACTCAAAGGGGGCATCAAGCAGGCAGAGCCATTTATCATTTAGCCTTTCTGAAATGGCTTCGTTCCACCAGGTATCCTCAAGAGATTTGGTTCATAGAGTATTCATTATGTACACAAATTTGCATTACTATATCTTAGAGGGTCAGTTTATCTAATGTCCCAGAAAGACTCAGCAGCTTGGTGTGAATGCAGCCCCGATTTCTTATGCATTCATATTCAGAAACTATGAGGTACTATTGTGATTTTGAATCAAGGTTGAAGGTTATAACCTTTTTCCAAAACTACCCATTAAATATATGAGAACATGGGGCTAAGTGGAAAGTCTCCAAGTAAGGAGAAATAGCAAGTATGATCATTTTAATAGGGGAATGTCTCCAAGAAGTGATTTTTGTAACACACATAGTATCTATGCACGTGTTGAATTTTCCCCTAAAATTCAGAGTTTTATGGCCATTCAAAGGCCAATTGTCTATTTCCAGTAGATGAACTTAATTTCAACTGGCCCTGAATGATTAATCAAGAATCAATTGCAAGGAATTGGAAGACGACATTGATCCTTCCTTCGAAAAATCTATTTATATAAATGAACAAATCTTATTCATGCCATTTTAAGCAGCTAATTCTCCCTACCCACATCTATGTAATCACATCTGAAATTGATAGCTTACTCACTTTTGTTAAGCCAACATTTTCAGAAATCCATGCTGAGTTGAACTATTGCAGTGAAAATGGAAAAATTGCATATCGTGAACTTTGCACATACTTGAGATTCAGGCAGACAATTTCTTTTTATATCAGATTTTATTTTTCTGGCTAATTTGTCATCCCACAATAGATGGATTTCCTTAATGTGTGTAATGTGTGTATGTGTATATTTTACTTTTCATCTTTGTAAATCATGTCAGGTATTTAGCATATTTATAACTTACATGCAACAAGAAACACATCCAAATTCAACTCTTTTCTGTTTGGAATTGCCAGTGCTTCCTTTTTATAATCTCCTTAGTTTTAATGGGACCTCAACATAATTCAAAAGTGATGTTGGTTGTCTTATTTAATCTGTGAGTAAAGTTCCCTGGACTAAATTCAGTTTATGTTTTCCTTAATTGTTGTGCATGGAACAGATGTGGACATCTATTTGAGTAGGAATATTCAAGAATTCTAAATTTTGGGGTAGCCATTCCAAGGTTGAGACAGATTTACTTTCTTCTTCAAGGATTAGGCCTCTGATTCTGATTCAAGTATAAAGCCTTCGATTTCTATTTTAAAAAATCTATATTCTTAAATGAATATATTTGGCAAGAATGCAGTAGATGCAGACAAACAATCAAAAGTGAAATGAAACTATTTTAATGTGCTTTTGTTTTTTTTAATGACGACAACTTATAATGCTAAGGTCTCCTTGGGTAGTAACAAGAAATGTTGATGATACTGGCTTTCTCAAGCCTAATCATAATTAAAAATAGCCTTGAAAGACAAATCCCACCTTATAAATCAATGCTGCTAAACTTTATCCTACCCTTGACAAAGATAACTGACAGCATTTCAGAAACAAAGCTAACAGGATGAAAAAAGTCTGTCTAGGTTATTTATAGTTTTGAGGCTGGTGCTCAATCATTCCTGTGCAGCTGCAAATCCCATCTGAAAACTCCCATTGACTGCAATGGCCCAGTTTGATAGAGCAAGTCAGGCAGGTCAAAAGTAGATTTTCCAGGCTGTTAATCTTAACTTGTAGCTTATTAAACAGTGTCTCTTTTTTGGATCAGTAAGGGAATTTATTCCCTGTTACAAAGTAATAAATGTAGCACAACACTATGGAGGTGTTTTGTGCAGGTGCAAGAAAAATGAAAATTCTTGGGTTGAGTGTGAGAAAAAAAATGCAAAAGAATTACATGCCATCCTCCTCAGTCCAGAAAGCCAGGATTCTGACTTGGGAAAAACATGTGGATGTGTTAATTGATTTCAAGAGGTACATGTTCATCAGAGAACAGTTGTGGAAACTTTCTCAGCACCATATTGTAGAAAAAAGTGTAGCACACACTTACATCACGAGGTGCTATAGCTGATAGATGAAAATATATCTCTTGAAAAAACATAATAAAAACCAGCATCAGCTATTAAGAAAATAGCTGTTCTTTTTCCCTTTGCAGGCATACATTTGGGAAGCCATATACATTATCTAAATAGATAAATAAAAATATTATTGACCAGCAAAAATCTATTTATATTCTAATATACTTTGCATTCATTTGTTTTAAAAACCTACCAGTCCAGCAGGAGCCACTTGAAAAATGGCTTTTAAAGTATGGATCCCTTTCTAGGCAGAAAACCAAATGAAACCTTCTTCTAAGTCCTCATTTCAATCTCACTTTTCTGGAAAAGGAGAAAGAGGATGCAGAAGAACTTATCTAATAAAGCGGGAAAGCAATCCCAGGATTTATACAAATGCCTTGGTTCATTTTCTGTGCTTTCTGATCAGAAGAATTACTAATCCAGAAGCAATGTATTGCAATAGTTTTACTATTTTTACATCTACTCAACACTTATTTTGACCCATTTCCAGCTTAACCAAAAAAAAAAAAGGCTGAGGAATTGCTTCTTATTGATGCTTTCTTTAAAAGCTGGATAAAGAATGATTCTACAGACAAACTTTATTTTGAACAATTGATACACCCAAGAGGGAAACATTCAATTGATAATCATTTAGTAGGGATGAAAGCTGTTAACAGTGGGCAACCAAACTTAAATATTGGGCAAGCTTATCAGCCACAGAAGATTTATCAGAATCTTCTAAAGTAACTAGCAACACCACTGTACTGTCTACCAAATTATTGGTGACACTTTTAAAAAGCCTGAATTGGATGTGTAACTATGACTACCTGTAGAATCTCAAAAGAAGGAGCTAGCTCTTAAAAACCTGAATGAAAATGGTGGCTGAGCAATATAAAAGTTTTAGGAAAGCCCCCTTCTCCAAATGTATCTCCAAACTCCTCTCCTAGCTAAAATCCAGAGCTAGAAACAATTTCACATCCTGCATAGTTATGCCTAGAGCAAAAACCATTCTTTTCTCCTGGTGAAAGATGTTCTATAACTTCACTTATCTCTTAGGGCAGCCCATGCCTTCCCATATCAGGCCCTTGTTCAGAGAACCTGGGAAGGTGATTTGTGCATTTGAGTGCTGCTTGTTTTGACCCTCAGCATACAAGCCATTCATTTCAGGTTTATTTGGGGTAAAATTCTACAGGCATTAGTGGTGGAATTGGGAATCACTCTGGTTTGCACACTGAGTGACCTTTCTTTTATATTTAGATTTTTTAAAGGACAAATTTATATTTGTGTGAGCTGAAACATTAAAAGTTTGGGGAAATTATTGGAGGGAAGGAGAAATTTGAGAGATCATTAATTTGAATGTTAGAAAAATAAGTTTGAGCTGTTTTATATATATATCAATATTGGATGCCATATAGATTTTGGACGCTTTTATTTTGCATTAAAATAAAACTTAGAGATGAAATGCCTTGTGTTATTTTTTTTTAGTTTTCCCCAGCCATAGTCAGATCTCAACAGAAGACTGTCAAAGAGAAACTTGGCTGATTATGTGAACAGAATGGGACAACTCACTGTGGCCAACTCTACATGTCTATCATGCCAGACATCTTCGCTGGGACAACACTGCAGGCAATTCCACGGAGGTTAACTCAACGCAATAAATTTTATCCACCATTGACAAAATGGAAATAATATCAAAAAACAGTGGCTGATAACATTTATTGCATTGAATTATCCCGTGTGGAACTGTCCACAAGAACTGTCCTATGGCAAATTGGCAGTGGCAAGATAGCCACAGCAAGTTGTCCTAGACCCACTGTGAATGGCAGGCTTCCTACTCATATAGGTTGCAGGCTACATCCAGTTGAAGCCTGGTTCTTTAGATCTCCCATTCTGACACTTCATATTTAAAAGAACACTAGCAAATGGCAACAGATGCTAAGTACGCATATTTAGTAGGAAAAGCACCTGAAGGGACTGAGGGTTCCCATTTGCTCCCTGATGTTTTTTTTTACCAGGAGCGGGCCTGCTTGTTACTATAAACAAATGCAATAAAGAAAGAAACAAATTAAAATAGATCCCTTTGTTGCTAATAGTAAAAACCTTGATGCCTCTGTTAAACTTCTGAAGTTTGCAGATGATACAGCAGTGATTGGTCTCATTCGAGACAATGATGAATCCTCATACAGATGGGAGGTTGAACAATTTGCCTCATGGTATGACCAAACAATCTAGAACTGAACACACTCAAAATCGTAGAAATGGTGGTAAACTTTAGGAGAAACCCTCCCATATTACCATCTCTTACAATACTAGACAACACAGTGTCAACAGGAGAGACCTACAAATTTTTAGATTCTATCATATCTCAAGACCTGAAATGGACACCAAACATCAAAAATATCATCAAAAAAGCACAACAAAGAATGTTCTTTCTGCACCAACTCAGAAAGCTCAAACTGCTCAAGAAGCTGCTGATACAGTTCTACAGAGGTATTATTGAGTCTGTCATCTGGACCTCAATAACTGCAACCCAACAAGACAGATACAGACTTCAGAGGATAATTAGGATTGCAGAAAAAACAATTGCTACCAATCTGCCTTCCATTGAGGACCTGTATATTGCACAAGTCAAAGTGAGGGCTGTGAAAATATTTACAGACCCCTCACATCCTGGACTGTTTCAACTCTTACCCTCAAAACAACGCTATAGAGCACTGCACACCAGAACAAGAACAGTTTTTTAGACTGTTAGACACAAGAACAGTTTTTTCCCAAACACCATCACTCTGCTAAACAAATAATTCCCTCAACACTGCCCAACTATTTACTAAGTCTGCATTACTATTACTGTTAATCTCTCATCACTCCTCCCACCCTCCCATTTGTGACTGTATGACTGTAACTTTGTTGCTTGTATCCATACGATTTATACTGACTGTTTCCTAGTATAATTTGATTGCTTATTTGTACCTTATGACTATCATTAAGTGTTGTACCTTATGATTCTTATGAATGTATCTTCTTTTTATGTACACTGAGAGCATATGCACCAAGACAAATTCCTTGTGTGTCTAATCACACTTGGCCAATAAAGAATTCAGTCATTCATTCAAAACATTTATTTCTCTAATACATAGAGTGAACTGATAGCAAAATCTCAGAATTTGTTCACGAGAATATTTTCCAGCCTCTCAAGAATGTGACTGTGTTCATTAGGACATATTTCTGAATTTGAGAAAAATTAAGACTCAATGAACTAACTCAATGTGTAATCAATGCATAACTCAATGAAGCTATGAGCTATGACATGCAGGGCTACCCAAGATGGACAGATCTTAGCAGAGAGTTCTGAAAAAATGTCATCCACTGGAGAAGGAAATGGCAACCCACTCCAGTATCTTTGCTATGAAAACCCCATGACAAAAAGATACAATGCTGGAAGATGAGCCCCTCAGGTTGGAAGGTGTCCAATATGCTACTGGGGAAGAGCAGAGGGCTAGTACTGGTAGCATCAGAAAGAGTGAAGTGACTGGGCCAAAGCCAAAAGGACACTCAACTGTGGATGCATCTGGAGGTGAAAGGAAAGTCCGATGCTGTAAAGATCTATTCTCCATAGGAACCTGGAATGTAAAATCCATGAATCAAGGCAAGATGGATGTGGTCAAACAAGAGATGACAAAACCGAATACCGACATCTTAGGAATCAGCAAACTAAAATGGACCGGAATGGGTGAATTTAATTCAGATGACCATCAGGTATACTACTGCAGGCAAGAATCCCTCAAAAGAAATGGAGTAGCCTTCATAGTCAATAAAAGAGTAGGAAAAGCAATACTGGGATACAATTCCCGAAAATGACGGAATGATCTTAGAAGAGATCAACCTTGGCTGCTCTTTAGAAGGCCAGATCTTGAAGATAAAACTCAAATACTTTGGCCACCTAATGAGAAGGAAAGACTCACTGGAGAAAAGCATATTGCTGGGAAAGATTGAGGGCAATAGAAGAAGGGGATGACAGAGAATGAGGTGGCTGGATGGAGTCACTAAAGGCCCAGTCCCACTGCACTTATGGATGCAAAGAGGATGTAAAACGTTAAAAAAAGCTTGCCATCTGTTGGAAAACACTATGCATCTGTTGTGTACTCACTGCATACGTGTTTCATACGCTCTATCCGTCGAGCATCTGTCCATTGCGATTTCATCTGCGCAAGAAGTTTTGAGCTGCACAAAACTTTGTGAACAGATGAACTTTCCACTGTGTACGATGTACATCCGCGACATATATGGGCAACAAACATTTTATGTCCATTTTCATCCGTTAAAGGTCCGCTGTATCCTCTCTGCATCCTCTGGCCATCCCCTCAACTCATATCCACTGCAGCTGAAAACGGAAAGATGGAAGAAACAAAAGGTACACGAAATGTCTACACAGCGTTAGTAGCACGGAAATAGAAAGGATGTAAGCATATGCATCTCGGATATAAAGTATTAAAAACGGACAAAATGTTTGTATCTGGGATGTATCTCATATATTTAGGATGTCTGGAGTATGTCTAGAGTATGTGGAAAGACACCTAGCGGACAACTGATATTTTCTCTAAAAAGGTGGAGAAAATCATCTGGATCGCTGGGATGGTGGACCATACAGTCCCACTATGGTTCCACTGGAGGTTTATCTATCCCACAACTATCCTTATCTATCCCACAAGCATGCAAAGGCTTAACCATTTTTTCAAAGTTTTCACCAACACTTTATTAAGTAAAAAAAATGAATGAAGTAAAGTAAGTGTCTTAAGCAAAGATAAACTTTATTAACTTTCTTAGGAAAACTTTATGACTGTATTAAATAAGCAAAATGAACCAAGTAAACTGTCTTAAGCAAAGATAAACTTAACAAGTAAACAGCTCAGTCTCTGACACTATTCTCAGTCACTCTGAGTCATGTCCATGGTCTCAGCTGTTAAGCGGGCAGGGACTGTGGAGATGGCTGTGGCTTGAGTGCTGGTCTGAGGCACCATTGAGGTGCTTGGCCCCGAGGGTACAACAGGTAGTGGTGTGTTCAGGAAGCTATCCGAGAGCTGACTCAGTCCCGTGAGGTTGAGAAGCCCTTCATCAAGGACTTGAGATGTCAGGCCCAATACTGATGACAGATTGTCCATTGATGGGCTTGGCTGTGGGGTGGAGAAAGGGTTGGGAGGAGTGTAGTGGGGCTGTCTGGTCTGCAGCTGGATGAGGACTGGCATCTGTGGCGTGTGATGAACCTGGGCCTGGACTGGGAAGTTCTGCTTGTGCTGTGGGAAGTCCTGGTAGGTGAGGGGCTGTTGAAAGCCATGGAAGGGCTGTGACATCGCCTGGGGTGGAGGAGCAGACCTGGACTGGGTAGGAGCAGCTTCAGCTGGGCCTTGAGGTTTGTGCAGAAGTGCTGTGATCTTCTGCTTCATCACCTGGTACTGGGCCTCAGGCAGGTCCCTGAGAGGTGTAGGTGTAGGTGATGAAGGTGTGGCAGCCCGAGGATCCTCTGTCCAAGTGGACCAGCTGAGAGAGAAGTTCTGTGCTGGTCTTCATTGTGTCCCTGATCTCCAACAGCACACTGTGGTCCTGGCCCTCGAGTCTGCCTCTCTGCCTGCATCCTCTGGAGCTAGGAGTGGGGATGGGTTGGCCTCTGATAGCTGCTGCTTCTTCCTCCATTTGTGACAGCAGGGTGTCATCCTCCACGGGATCCTCCAAGTCCGCCGGCATGGGGAGTGCAGCTGTCGGGGAGTCTCTGCTGTGGGGCCCTCTGAAGATACCTGCCTGGACAGGGTAGCTGGCTCCTGGCTGGAAGAGGACTGACTGTCTGTGGGCTGTCTGAGGGAGAGGGGTCTCAGAGGGGCTGCTCCTCGGTGGCGGATCTCACCCTCCAGGAAACTGCACTTGGCCATGACATACATCTCCAGGTCAGTGAGTTTGACAGCGGTCTGCCCGGATTTCTTGAGGTGTAGCTTGCCATACCAGGTGTGCATGTGCTTCCACCATCCAAGGAGTACTTCTGCAGTATACCCCAGGCTCTCAGCCTTGTCTCTCCAAGGTGCCTGCTTCTTCTTGGTGTCCCGATACAGTCTGTGGCCCTTTCTCCAGAGGTACTCATTCTCCCTCAGCCATTCCAGCACCTCATCCTCATGCTCCTCAGAAATGGTGTACTGTTTCCTCTCTCCCTTCTCCTTCCCTTGCCTCTTCCTCCCTCTGGCAGGGGCTTTAGCAGGGACTTCAGGGGCTTCAGCATCAGGGTCTTCTGGAGATTGTTCAGGCCCTCGGGTTTGAGCAGCAGGGCCTTCAGCAGCAGGGCTTTGAGGGGCTTGAGGGCCTTGGGGCTGGTCCAACACAGCAGCAGCAGCAGCTTCAGAGTCAGTGCCAGGGGGTGGGATGCTGGTTCTGCCCTTCTTCACCTTGCCAGGCTTGAACAAGTAGGCACGGACTTCCTCTTGTTGCCTGACTGATGAACCATGGTGTTCCTGCAAGATGTATCTGGCAGCACGTCTTTCCTCTGTATGCTGACTGACTGCATCCTTTTATATCCGCGGAGCTGACGCAATTCATACTCCCCGCATGTGCAGTGAACGCTCTGCATCCAATATACATCCCCTTTGTTTCCTATAGGCATCTGTGATGCATCCGCTTCATCCGCTATGCATCTGCCCCTTCCGCTATGCATCCGCTTTGAAATTCTTCCCTGGAACCCCTTCGGAGGTGTCATCTGCTTCCATCCGCTTCCATCCGCTAGGCTTCCTATGAACATCCATTTAACATCCCTGCTACATACTAACCACGTCCGTTCTTTTCTGTTCTGTTTATGCAAATTTTCACCACTTTTGGGAGCGGATGACAACGGATGGGCCACCCCCAAAATTTTGCTCGTCCGCTGTGTCCTTTATGCATATGTTTTGCGTCCGTCGGCCAGTGGGACCGGGCCTTAAAGCAGTAGGTGTGAGCTTAAATGGACTTTAGAAGATGGTAGAGAACAGGAAGGCCTAGAGAAACATTGTCCATGGGGTCATGATGGGTCAGATACAACTTTGCAACTAACAACAACAACAACAAAGAAAACAGACAGACAGATTTCTTTATTTATTTAAAATATTTGAACAACACTTCCTGTAAAAAGAAATCTCAAAGCAATTTTCAAAGTGTGGCATTTGACAGGCGAGATTCAGTTAATTTTTAGCAAATAATAAACAGTTTATGCAAACAGGAATTTTGACCAGGAGTTCTGCAGAGAATGCTACTTTTCTAACTTAATCTATATCAGTAAAATATTTTAGTTTCCTTCTTCCTGCTAAAAGTTGTAGTGCAAAACTTTAATCCCTCGACTACTTTGGAAGGGAGTTGAGGAGTTAAGTTTATTTGGGTTGTGAAAGGAAAGATTTTTTCTTTTTTCTTTTTTTTTTAAAATGTTTTTATTTTTTGACAACAAACATAAACAACAAATAAAACCTTATTTCAATTGTAACAGTGTGTCAGTTGGTACATATTTCTTGTGCATAATTTCCATAGTCTTTCCACCTTAGATTTAAATTTATATTCAAATTATATTAATCAACTTTCCATGTCATGTTGTTTTTATTACATCATTAGATTTTAATTGCAAGTTTGCATTATCATTTTAGAACAAATCTCAGTTTTTACTAATTCTAATTCATATTCTAATTCATTCCATAATAATCAATTTTAACATATCATTACCATTGTATTACATTTACTATTGTATTATATTTATGTTATATTTCATTTTCCTTTTTCTATCTAACCATTGATAAAATAGATCCCATATTTTATACTTTATTTTTCTTCTTGCTCTCTAATTGCTAGTGTTAATCTAGTCATCACTACACATTCCATTATTTTCTTAATCATCTCCTCCTCTATCAGAATTTTTTTCATTTTTCCAATTTTGAGCAAATACAATTCTAGCTGCAGTTAAAAATGAATAATCACATATGTCAATTCTCTATTGTATCCTTCAGGTAAGATACCCAATAAAATATCTCTGGTTTCAAGTCTATATGCTGTTTTGTCATTTTTTTCCAGCCATGTGTGAATTTTAGTCTTTTGGCTTCCACACATGTCCACCATATATGGTAATGTGATCCAGGTATCTGATGACATTTCCAACATTTCGCCAATTTATCCTTGAAGATCCTTGCTATTCTTGCTGGGGGTAGATGCCACCTGTAAAACATCTTATACAAACTCTCTTTATGTGCTGTCGACATTGTTAATTTATATTTTTTTTGAGTTTTGAGTCCATAATTTCTGCCATTTTTCTAAATCTATCCCATATCCAACATTTTTCCCCAAGCAATCATTTCTTTAATTTGTTCTTCTAATTTCACTCCAAGTAAATATCCATATACTTTTTAAATCATCCTCTCAGTACCTGTTAAAATTTTATCTAATCCAATAAGTTCCTTGTAAATCCCTTCTGTCTTACTAACTTTATCTTATCTAGAATGTATTTGCACATATGAATACCAATTTATCTTTATCTCTTATCCATCTAATTCTTGCTTTGTTTTGAATTCACCCTTTTCATTTAGTATTTCATTATATCTAACTTTGTGTTCCATTTTAAAAACAATTAGATACACAAATGCCTCTATAGCTGATAACCAGACTGGTATTTTCATATAATGCAATGCCTCCTGAAATACCCATGTGCTTTACTTTCCTTATAACATAAAAATGCATGTCACCCCAATTGCAAATCATGACCTTCCAGTGTTAACAATCTAATATTTCTCAAAAAATCCATTTTTTCGCCTACATCAGTGTTACTGTCCGGTAGTATAATTCCCAATTGGATAGTCCAAAATCTCCTCTCATTCTAGCATTCTGTAACAATTTTAATTTAATTCTTGCCTTCTTTCCCTGCCATATATTTTTCAATATTATTTTATTTAAGTCCTCAAAGTATTCTTTTACTAAGGATTTTTTTCTATGTCATGTATATTGTATACACAAATCTATGGTTTGAAATTATGTGAAATGAGATTAGGCTGCAATAGGTAGGAAGTGAACAGAATATATTTTAGAGATAAAACTCTGTTGATTAAATTCTTGACCCTTTTGAGGCCTGGGAGAAGGCAGAGTGTAATCTAACTCTTCTATTAAAATATGATATGATATCCAAGTAGTCCTTGCCTTACAGCAGTTCACTTAATGACCATTTGAAGTTACAACAGCACTGAAAAAAGTGACATGATCATTTTTCACACTTGCAACAATTGCAGCATCCCCAACTCTCATGTGATTTGCATTCAGATGCACTCACATTTATGCAGTGTCCAGGGTCATGTGTTCCCCCTTTTGCAACCTTCTGACAAGCAAAGTCAATGGGGAAAACAGGTACACTTAACAACCGTGTTACTAATTTAACAATAAAAAAAATCATAAAATGGGGTAAAATTCACTGAACAAATTTCTCACTTAGCAACATATATTTTAGGTTCAATTGTGATTGTAAGTTGAGGACTACCTGTATAGCCTTTCTCCCACCCCACCCCACCATAACCCACCCCAAACAGGTCATAAAACACACCTGGTTATGTGATGACCCACTTTCTGGGCACGCATCATTATGGTTGTAAATTGAGAACATCTATATTATGATATACAAAAAATTATAAAGTATCATAACATGTTTTACTATGTATGGTCATAAATATGTGCAATATATTATAGAAGTAAATTTCAGACTTTCACTTCCAAGTAGCAAGACTTCATATATGTTTCACCCAACCGGAACTAGGTCTTGAAACTGTCTCAGAAGGGATATTAAGATATGCATACCAGTTAACAAGAAGCTTGAATGAAGAACCCACTATTTTAGGCTGAGGTGAAAACACTACTGTAGTGATGTGAGGAAGATAGCCTGATATGCTAGCTAGCTGCACAATCATCTATCAGAAGAGTTTGAAGATTTGCTTCAAATCCACTTCCCCACTTATTATTGGATCCTCCTGAATCTGAGGAGTTGTGTCTTCTTGAATATACGCATACTATTAACTTAATTTGATGATCTGTCTCTGAAATCTCACTCAAATCAATTAGAAGATTCAAAGTGATTATTTCAAACTAATACAAATTAACCTGATAGTTCAAATATATTCTGACTTGACTATCTTCTATTTGAATGTAAGGTCCTCCCACAATACATTTACAATTAACTCAATGCACAGATAATGACATATGTTCTACACATCACTGTTCATGGGATGCTATTTTAGGTGCTTTTTTCACATAGGTTTTCTTTCATTTTCTGATGGCAAATGTGACATTCCTTTTAGATCAGCTCAATTTTGTTTTGGTCAGCCTCACTCTGCCACGGAGGCTCTAAGGAAGTCTTGGAGCTGCCTTGAACATCTGTACCTTAATGATGGTGCCATTAAGAGTTATTTCTAAACATTTTAGTAGCCATTGATTTCTGCTTGTGTCACACATGAATTTGGAATTCTTGAGTTTCTGCTTTTGATCTCTCTGTTCCTTGTCATGTTGAAAAGATGTGGGGACCTATCCATGATGACAATAGACACCACAACCATCCAATACTGATACACTAGACTGAGAGATCATTTTTGTTTCCCACCGTCCAATAGGCATTATTTAGTATAGAAAGTGTGACCTTCAGTACATAACCATAAGTCAGGGTTTTTAAAGATTTATTTGTTTATTTATTGAATTTATATTGCCAACTATTAAACCACATTTAAAATAATAAAAACTAACAAAAGAATCAAATAAATTTATATAGTGCAATATAACAAAATCACTCTCCAATTCCCACCAGCAGCCCTGGCGACAGCAGATCACATGAGCCATTTAATGGGCACCAATCACAGCTTTTATGGTGCTGTGATCCCCTAAAATGATAAATAGATATGTGCAATCTTCTTCATACAAGTGAGTGTAGCAGCTCAGCATCTAGCATCAAATGGCTTCCTTCTTTCCTCTGCTCAGGGGAATGTTCTGGGCAGAGACATTGCATGACTTTTTTTTTGTCAAACTAAGGCCAAAACTTTTAGTTTGAGGCTTCTCCTATGATCTCAGCCAGTCTTCCATTTAAGGCAACCTGTACCACATTCCTTCCTTGGCTCAACTTATAGGACCAGCACTCTCACTGTTTCCTTCCCTTCCAGCATTCCCAAGATCCTGGCCTTCCTTTGTGTTCCAGATGTGGGCTTGCCTAGCTCTCTTCTTGATAGCCCTATTGCAGATTAGGATCACAAGCATTCCTGATACCCTTACCTTTTCCTTTCAAGTGGTTTATGTCTTTCTCCTGAACAACTGCTGAAAGTCTTCCCTTCTCTGTATCATTGTTTCCAACCAGAATAGTATATGGATTCCTCAGTACAGTGATGGCTTATTTATGCTTAAATGGAGTGCAGACTCGAGATCGGTCATGGTTTCCCAAGGGCTGGGTGGGGTTGATATTGCTTAGGTAGAGTGGAAGCTGCAATACTACTTCCATGTTTCTCCCATTCTAGAAGGCCTGCCACACCACATTTCATATTATCCCACCCACTTTGCCTGCAGTTGTCAGGGTATTTAATGCCAATACTGCCTACTGTATCCAAAGAATTTGAACTCACAATCTGGGAATCTCTGAGACAGGCATATAAGTGCAGGAATGCATCTGCTTTTCATTAACCCTTTCAAACTTGGAACTGGCATTGGGCTTGTACAACATGTAGTTTATAGGCAAGCAAACCTGATGCCTTCTGGATTTAGGGCCTACTTCCTAATTACTGAGCACACTGACAGAAACTGAAATCCTAAACATCAAGACTGCCTACTGTATCCAGGATATTTTCATGTTTAAGGCAAATGACAGGATGACACTCCCATTCTGGCTACAAAGGCTGGTGGGATTAGCAAACTGAGCTACTCATCACAATACATAATTAAATAATGTTATCTGCTAATAACCATGTAACTAAGGGATTCAGTTGGATTGCATGGCATCCTATAGTAGTTTCCTTTTCCCTCCCAGCAATTCTGCTTTCTTTTGACCTAATGGGAGGGCCAGTCATATTATTAGTTGGTGGTACACCACATTAAACCTCTAGGAAGATGGTATTAATATAGTAAAGAGACACTTTTTGCAACTCTTCCCACCAAGTTAAGATCTGAAGCTTGGCCTTTATATCATTTCTAGAGATGTGGCAGTCTTGAAGGAAAGCTGCTACTCACGCTCCCTCAATAAATTCTGTGTCTGAAAGAAAAAACATTTCTTAAAGGCATCTATGCAGTGAAATATAATTACAAAATCAGACATTTGGTGTGGATTCTATATATAAAACCATGCCCTTTGCCTCCAACATACAATGACTAAAACACAATATCAAAAAGCAATGAACATTCAATATTTCATATTTAAAATATGTTTTGTGAGGGAAAACAATGGAGCATAGAAATGAAGCTGAAAGACTCTCAAAGGATAATGCCAGCTTCTGAAAGATGTTAGCGGCATTGTCACCCAGGTTTCAAGGCAGGTTTTTAATTTTCTCTTATGAAATATAGCATTGAGGTGAATGCTGCCATGAAAATTCATTAGAAGGTGTGGAAAAAAAACTAAAGTTGCAGTGAAATCTCTTCAGGCTTTTTTTTTCTCGACAAACTTCTTGTACTTGTTTTTGTACTTGTTTGTGAGAAGGATGACTTGATATTTTTGCTAAACCTCACCTATGTCAGATAATAAAGCAATTGGAAATTATGAAATTAGAGCTTCCTTTTCTATAGAGTAGCACTTGAGAAGATGTAGCATTTGCTATAAACAGAAGCTTGAAAATGTAGCTTTCATTGTTTTTTAAGGTTCTCACAGCACATTTCTCACTTTGAATCCAAACTGTTAGTTTACTCAAGCTGAAGTAGGGCAAGAAGCAAGTGATAATCAATGGCTGCCACTGTCCTATTTAGAAGGAATACAGGTTCTTCTATATGACCAAGTGAGAAAGTGGTGTAGTTTGCCTGAATTATAGTCTGCTGTAAGATCTATTTTGGAATCTTTGCCATCTACCCAGAACACCATCACCCTCTTGTTAAGGGAAGTTCCTCACCATCACATCACACAAGAGAAACAATGGTCTAGGTTGCTCTGCAAAAAATGCTGCCTGCTGGGATTTTGGATAGCAATGGAAGAAGAAAAGATACTTTGCAGTGCATTGGGATATATCTGGCTTAATAAAATAACACTGATAGTTTATTAAATGTATATGCTGCCTAATTCCTAGCGACTCCAGTTGTATGTCATTACATATCATTTTAGTTATGATCTGTATATAAAAAACACAACTGAAAAAATACGATGAAATCTTGTTATATTATGAAAATATGATGAAAAAACAGTCCTAGAGTGAAATACTGAGGAGCAACAATCACTGCATTCCCATAAGATCTGGAAACATATATTCTGCTTTCAGTTGTGGACTGTTACGTATACAGGGAGCATGACAATGAAAATTAATTTGAAGAATTCAGTAGCAGGGATCAACATGGGATTTTAACAACAGAAACTAGCTTAATTTCTGAAGTTCAACAACATGGATTCTTTAAATAAGGGATACTTATCCAGAAAGAAAAAAACTTGGAGTCTAAAAATAAAAATGGACCTTCTTACTTATGGCAGGGATAGTAGTATAAGTGCTTCTGAACTTTGGAATTATTTGAACTTGTTATATTGCAGTGGGGGGTTGTTCATAATATTGCAATTTGTTATGCCTAGATTACAGCTCAGATTTAGAGCTGTTTTGGTCTGGTTGGGACAGATAGGAGGCAAAGGGCTGCCTATCCTACCTGCTGCCATATATATGTCATTTAGTTAAATACTTCTTAAATTCTGGTAAACTGACAAGAAATTAGGGGAGGTATAATTTAACATACCTGAAAACATTGTCAGAAAAACCTAATGGAATTTATGCATGGCCCTCAGATACTGATTCTCAATTTAAAATGCCATATTCCCTAACAATTCTCCTCCTATCCACTGCAATAAAAATGAAACAAATTATAAAGCATTAAGGCTACATTTCCAGACCCAACACAACGTGATCATAGAAATGTAAAATCCAGGAGAATGAAATCACTTCCATCAGCAACTTTCCATTTATCTCTGGATTTTATTCTAGCTCACAGTTTTGGTATGAGGGAAGGACATGTTCTCACTGGCATGTTATAAATTCATTCCCATTATGGACCCCATGTCCTTTATCTGTGACTACTTTCGATGGACTTAAGCAGTGAAAAATGATCAGGAGCAAAAAAAAAAAAAGGCTGAATAAATTGATGGTGAAATACAGGAAGTGGGGACATTAAGGTGCAAAGCTCAGCACAGTTGTGAAATTTGTGTGGAGGCAACTTCTATCTCACAGCAGACTGAATAGACCTAAAGGGGAGGATGAGAATGGCTGTGATTAGAGACAACCCCCCATCCCCTGCTTTGAGTTGATTGTGATAACCCTACATGTTTTTTCTTGTAGTGAAAATTACCACAGCAAATATGAAACTACCAATGTGGTTAGAAAGTATCAAACCTACCCGTAGTCTAGAACATGTCAACCATGTATCTGAAATCTGACAGTGTTTCATAGTTTTTGGTAGGAGTAAACTAAATCCAAATATAGACACAGCACAACTTATGGTGAACCCCTAACTACCCAAAATGTTATTGTAAGGAGAAAGATTTATGATTCCAGGTGTGTTCCTTCTTATGACTTTTTGGCATACACACATATGCCTCCTCATTTTTAGCCTCCTCAGATTTGATTTTTCCTACTGAAGTCTGAAACACTGAGCTGAATTAACCATTTGCAATTATTGTATCTATTGCTAGATAAGAGCGTTTGAGGGATCCTCTTTGACCGTGGTTGTTTTCTTGCAGATTTTTCATTACCAGAGGTGGTATTCAGCAGGTTCTGACCACTTCTGGAGAACCAGTAGCAGAAATTTTGAGTAGTTCAGAGAACAGGCAAATACCACCTCTGACTGGCCCCATCCACATCTATTCTCTGCCTCCCAAGTCCCAGCTGATTGGCTGGGTCTTCTTTTGTTGCCCTGCATCAGAGAACAGAGCTGGAAAACAGGTTAGTAGGGTGGGGAGGGAATGGGATTTTGCAGTAATCTTCCTCCAGGAGTGAGGAGGGAATCAGGATTTTACAGTATCCTTCCCCTGCCACACCCACCAAGTCATACCCACAGAACCAGTAGTAAAAAAATTTGAAACCCACCACTATTCCTTACTCATACTAAGTAACATCAGTGTTAGTAGACCCCTCATTTCAACTTTGAGTTACAAATATTCTCCTTTATTGGTAAGAGACTTTGGCTATTCTAGTTCCAAACACTGCATAGGAGAATGACCTTCCTTTGTATGAGATAATGAATGCACATATTCTCACCCACATGTTCCTTACATACACTCATTTAAATCTATTCTTAGATATAGTAATATAGTGATTCAAGCTCTAGCATAAATGAGGAATAAATGTATGGGTTAAAGTGTTTCCTGCCCTATGCCATCCTCAGTTTAGATGGCAAGATCATAGATCTTTAGAACTTGAGTGGAAGGAAAACTTGTTCCTGAGAAGTTATTAAGGTTATTGGACCTCTGTATCACAATACCATCACCAGCATATTAAGTGCTAAGATTACCTCGTGATATCCTTGGTACATTCAGGAGAACTGTGAAACTATACAATAGACTGGATGGAGAAGATAGTGTAATCCAATACATCTGGAGATTATCAAGTTGGGGAAAGCTGAAGAAAAATGTTAAGGATTATATAATAATATTATGCTATACTGATAATATTTACATTGTAATTAAAAATATGAAGCAGATAAGTAGTTTTTGACAGGAAGTTCCCAGTAGATATTTATATTAATTCAGGTAGATATGATAAACCTGTTGCCAAGATCCAGTTCTCTATTTTTGTCTCTATAAAGTGGGTTCAGTCTGGATATTCATTCTGATATTAATCAAGTTCTAGTTGACCTATCTAGTTCAGACAGCAAATTTAAAAGACATAAGTTTTCTTCACTTGTTTGTTATATGTATTTTCCATACAGAAGTTCTCTTTATTTTCATCTTTCAAAGTGTTTTTTAATGGTTCCCCCCCCAAAAATATTTCTTTCTCTCATTTTTTTCATACTCATGCTTAAATATAGGGAAACGCTAACCTTCCTAGGACTGTGTGTCTTTCCCCAAAATCTCTTTCAAGGTTAGGGAATAATCTGCATGGGGGGGGGGGAGGTCCAGGCATATTTATGAGAACTGGAAGAAAAGCAATTTTTTCAATGTAATCAGCCAGTTAAGGACAGTATTGATGTGCTAGAAACTCTGATCTGTTCTTTAGCATCTATTCTTTCATTGATAGCAGGATGTTGCTGTGAGAAAAAGATGTGTTGATGTTCATAAAATAGAAGTCTGTAGGGATGTTGATCTGTACATTTTAAGCATAATGTCATGATTCCAACTGTTGATGGAATTCGTCCAATTGAAACTCACCTTGAATACAAATTGTTTACAATAGTGACATGATTACTGTGCACTGCTAGGCCAAAAAATGTAAAGAAAGTAAACCAGAAAGAGCTGAGTGTGAATAGGAACAAAATGGTTGCCTATGACAAACTAAATCACCTTTCACCTTTCATGTGAAAAAAGCTATTGGCGAATCACTCAAGGAAAATTGTTATCAACTTTGGCATCTCACAGGAATATATGGAAGTTCTTCAGTGTCAGAGGTTTTGTGCAAGATGTATTCTGCATGTGATATTGGCAGGGATTAAAAATTGAAATTTACCAGCAATTGTTGTCATGATATAAGAATCAAAATGAGGGATTATTTCATAAAATCATGAAAGTAAAACATGTGCTCGTCATTATGATCATGAAAATAAAAATCAATATATGGAAAGGACAATCTGGAAATGACTGAAGAAACAAAATGGTTTTTTAAAATGGTTTTAAAAAACTTGCCCATCTATTCAAGATATTAAGATAAAAATAGATACCATGGACAAAAAAATAGAGAAATCTGATGAAAATTTTAAACAAATGATGGGAAAGTATGAGGAGAGATTCCAAAAAATTGAGGAAGAAGGAAAACAAAGAGAGGAGAAGATTGGAAATATTGACACTAGATTAACAGTGATAGAACAAGAAAAAAATGGGATGTTGAGGTGGGAGATGGAAAGATCAGAATTTTATCTTAGATTTCAAAATATAGAAGAGGAAAAAGGAGAAAACTTGGCTGTGATAATGATAGAAATATTGGCAGATCTTCTGGAAATTACTGAGGAAAAAATGATGGACGGAGTAGATGAGATATACCGAGTTTATACAAGATATGCGATGAGAAATAAACTACCAAAGGAAGTACATATTAGATTTACTAAAAAATCCATCCGAACACAAATATTACAAGTGGCAAGAAAAAAAGCATTGAAATATAAAAGCAAAGAGATTGTAGTTTTAAAACAAATACCTAGAAGAGTGAGAGAGATGAGAAGAGAATATCGATTTTTGACCAAAATGCTACTGGAAAATGAAGTGAACTACAGATGGCTGATACCAGAAGGACTAATTTTTACGTGGCAAGAGCAGAGACATAGAATTGACTCGATTGAAAAAGCAGAACTTTTTTATGCAGAATTTTTTGGAAGAAAAAAAGAGGAGGCAGAGAAAGAGATCTCATTAATTGAGCTTCTGGAGGAACAACTGGAGATTGAAAAAGAGAAAGGAGTTGTAGGTGGACAGGTAGACAATAAAGAACAACGTGAAGTGAGAGCTACGAGAGCTGTTAGACCTAAATATAAAGCATAATCATGGAAGAAAAAAAACTGATTACAATGAATATAAATGGACTTAACTCAGCTGTTAAAAGAAGGAAAACCTTTCACAAATTAGAGAAATTACAATTTGATATAATATGTTTACAAGAAGTTCATATTAAAAAGCAACATGAGCATTTGTTAGTACAGCCAAAATTAGGGAAAATATTTACTTCTTTGATTCAATGTAAGAAAAGAGGAGTGGTTCTCTACATTAAAGAAGATATTCCAGCAAAACTGATCTACACGGATGAAGATGGAAGAGTATTAATGGTGGAAATAATGGATAATAATAAAAAAATACTCTTGATTGCAATTTATGCTCCGAATGATAAACAAGAAGAGTTTTATAAAAAACTACATATGGAAATAATTAGACTGGACTATGTTAACATAATCATGATGGGAGACTTTAATGGAATTGTGGACAATAAATTGGACTATATAACAACAACAACAAAACAAAATAGAAAGATTCTCCCTAAATCTTTTTGTGGTAATAAGGAGAAAAAGGAAATTATTCGAGATTATTATGGACAACTATATAAACAAGAGAATATTGATGAGAAAAAAATTAAACAGTATTTACAGAATGTTAACTTACCGAAGATACCTAAAGAGACTGAAGAAATGTTAGAAAGCAATATAACAATGATGGAACTAAATGAAGCATTTAAAAGACAAAATAATGGGAAAGCACCAGGTCCAGATGGGCTTCCGGCAGAATTCTATAAAAAATTTCAAGAATCATTGAACACTCCATTGTTAGAAATTATGAATGAAGTTATGTTAAAAAAGATGACACCCAAAACATGGTCAGAGGCTTATATTACACTTATTTTAAAGGAAGAGGCTGACCCGTTGCAAATTAAGAACTATAGACCTATTTCCTTATTGAATGCAGATTATAAAATCTTTGCTTCAATCTTAGCAGAAAGACTGAAAAAATATTTAAATAATTTTATCCATCCAGATCAAAATGGATTTCTACCAAAGAGACAAATTAGAGACAACATGAGAGTAATTTTGGATACCTTGGAATATTATGAGGCTCATCCTGAAAAACAAATGGCTTTGATATTCCTAGATGCTCAAAAAGCATTTGACAACGTGAACTGGAGATTTATGTTATTATTATTGGAACAGATGGGCTTTGCCAGAAAATTTATTCAAGCAATAGAAGCCATATATAATAAACAGACAGCAAAGGTAATGATGGAGGGAGAATTTACAGATCTTATTAATATAAGAAGAGGTACAAGACAAGGATGTCCCCTATCTCCTTTGTTATTCGTATTAACTTTGGAAGTGTTGAATAGAAATATTAGAGATGACAAAAATATAAAAGGAATGAAAATTAAAAAGGAAGAATTTAAACTACAAGCTTTTGCTGACGATTTAGTTTTTATTCTGGAAGACCCGTTAGAAACCGCTCCAAAGTTATTGGAAAAGGTAGAGACATATGGTGAGATGGCTGGCTTGAAAATAAATAAAGATAAAACAAAGATTTTGACAAAAAACATGTTATTGAGACAAAGAGAAGAACTGACAGATCTTTTGAAAATTCAAATTACAAACAAGGTTAAGTATCTGGGGATATATTTGACAGCAAGATGTAGCACATTAAAAGAGAATAATTATATTAAACTTAAACAACAGATAATTACAGATTTGAAGAAATGGGAAAATTTACAATTGTCATTAATAGGGAGAATTTCAACAATTAAGATGAATATTTTACCTAGAATTTTATTTCTCTTTCAAACAATACCAATTAGACTTGGAAAAGACTATTTTGAAGATTTAGATAAAACTATGTTGAAGTTTATATGGCAAGGTAAAAAAGCGAGAATAAAGTTAAAACTTTTGCAAGATGCTAGAAATAGAGGAGGTTTTGGCCTGCCTAATTGGGAATTGTATTATCAAGCTGCAAGTTTGATGTGGGTCAAAGAATGGATAACATTAAGAAAACATAGATTGTTGACATTAGAAGGACATTATTTACTGTTGGGCTGGCATGCTTTTTTATGGTACAAGGGAACTAAAACACAGGGGTATTTCAGAAGACATTATATACGGGAGTCTTTGTGGTTAAATTGGGAGAAGATAAAAAAACAATGTTATTTGAAAATTCCAGTTTGGTTATCGACTATTGAAGCATTTTCCTATCCTATGATCTATAAAAAGGAACAAACAGTTAGATATGGGGAACTGTTGGATGAAAAGGGTGGACTTAAAACGATCCAAAATTTAGAGGAACAAGGTATAAGGAAGAATTGGTTTTCATATGCGCAAATACACTCAAGATATCTTGAAGATTTTAAAACGGAAGGATTCTATGATAAACAGACTGATTTAGATAAGATATTGATGGGTACTGATGAGAAAGTGATTAAAAAGTTATATGGTTATTTATTGGGAATTAAGCTAGAGGAAGAACAAGTTAAAGAAACTATGATTGCATGGGGGAAGAATTTTGGATATGGAATTGATTTAGAGCAATGGCAAAAATTGTGGTCTCAAAATTATAAAATGACAATGTCAATAGCATATAAAGAAAACTTGTATAAGATGTTTTACAGGTGGCACCTTCCCCCGACAAGAATAGCAAGAATGTTCAAGAATAAATCTGAAAAATGTTGGAAATGTCATCAGATACCTGGCTCATACTATCATATGTGGTGGACTTGTGAGAATGCTAGAAAATATTGGACTAAAATTCACATGTGGTTGGAAAAAATGACAAAGAAACACATAGACTTGAAACCAGAGATCTTTTTATTGGGAATTTTACCTGATATATATAATAAAGACTTGAAATATTTGATTGTAAATGTATTAACAGCGGCTAGGATTGTATTTGCTAAAAACTGGAAGAATGAGAAAATACCATTGCAGGAAGAAATTATTAAGAAAATATTGGAATGTGCTGAGATGAGTAGATTGACATTTGAAATTAGAGAACAAGAAGATAAACAATTTTATGCAATTTGGGGTTTTTTTTATCAATGGTTAGATGATAAAATACAATAATAGAGCATTAATATTATATATATGAAGAGTTTTTAGGATTGATTTGTTATGATTATACGATAAATTATAGAATAAACTGTTTGAAGTATTGTTATCTCGCAAAGCATGAATGATTAAAGGTATAGTCAGAAAAAGATTTTTTTATTTTTATTTTTTTTTAGTAATATTAGAATATGGATTGACAATATGAGTGGTTATGCAATATAATTGTAATTGACACTATAAAATGAATGCACAAAACTGATGAACCAACCGATACACCGGAAGTATATATGAGAGTAGATGTTTTTAATGTTTTGTATGTTTGTCTGTTTGTAGAAAATTAATAAAAACTTTAAAAAAAAAACAAAAAAAAAACTTGTCCATCTTTGTTAGAAATGTGGAACATTTGTGGAAAAGTAAATATACCTAACAAAACAGATCATTTCAAGGACTATTTTCCTGTTTCATCACCATTTCTAGTCCAGGAATATTCAATTCATAATTTACTGCACTGGAAACTTTAAGACTATTATCTAATGACTTTTGTTGTTTTAGGTAGATTTTTGTGCTTCCTTGAAAAAAGTTTCAATGCTAACTGGTACAAAACATTTCTGTGAAAATTCCTACAATCAGCTTTCTCAAATAGAACAATTTCATGATGTCTACCTCATCCAGAATATAAACATCATATTGTAGGCTTATAAACACAGGAAAGGTTCAAGATGAAAATAATTCCAGGCTGGTGCTGTTTTGCCAGGACATTTCTTTTCCTAACAGGATAAAGTGTTGCAACTTTTTAGACTTATGCATATTAAAAGAATTTAAAATGTCTCTAGGAACATGAAAATTCAGAGTACGAGGCCACATAACAGCAGATAACATTAACTGGAACCAAAACAAATCTAAGTCCAAAGAAGAAATATTTGGCTTGCACATTAAAGTATGTTGAATTAGTGGATTTGTGGACTTTTTGTTGCTTAACAAGATATAAATTTAACTGAGGAGAAGATATTTCAAACTATGACAAAAAGAAATGGGGAAGAAATGCTCTTGGTTTTTGTCTTTATGTCTTTGGTTCTCTACAAGTAAAACAAATTAAAAGGAAAAACAGTTTTGCCAACAGAAAGCAGGTTTCTTCCACTTTCTCCCATTATGATAATGGTAGCTTTGTAAAATGTCCTTTTACCATAATTACCTACAGACCAGGGCTAGTGTTTCTGAGCATTAATTCTAGCACCATTCTGCAAAATGCATTTTTGCATAATTTTAGTTGGTATGATTTTTCTTGAAGAACATAGCCATCAAGCCCATTCAATCAAACAAAACAGTACTAAAGACTATGAATCCTATTTCCTCAATGTAGTATTTTATTAATTTTCTGCATTATCTTAGTAAAATATATTTATTTAATGATTGGGTCCTCCTCCTCTCTCATGAGCCATTATTTTGTACTGTACATTTATAGCAACACATAAAAATATAAGAAAATGCTGAATACATAATTTTTATTTTGTCTTCAAAATATATGCCTCGCCAGAAAATCAGAATGTTTTCAATTTGCTGCTGCTATTAGGAGTGTCATTAATCCTTAAGGAACTAAAACTGCTTGCAATTTTTCATTAGTGGAAATGGAATGTTTCTCAAATCTCCATGAATGATTCAAAGACACTGAGACCTTTGATAAGAAGCTACAAAAAGGATGGGATCTCCATGTTCCAGGACATCTGGAGGAAGCCAAGTTGGGGAAGGCTGCTTTAAGGACGCAAATGTTTGTTTTCACATCTCATGGCAAAGGAGAAGCTACTGGCTGCATTCTGGTATGACTGGTGAGATTTCACTCTAGTTAGGTGGTGAGAGAAGGGAACTGCTGCCAGACTTAGAATAATCAGGTGACACAAACAACTAAAAAGGATTTCTTCTGTTTAATAATCCCTGAGTGGATTGTCTTCTCATATAAAGTCTAAGAGTTTCCTCTGAATAAATACCCAGGCATACAACATGCTCACCAGAGATGAACGGTATCATCCCAACTACCTTAGTTCATATAACAAAGCCCGCTAGAGTAAAAGCTTACAATTGTGCAAATCAGTCACCCAACAAGAGAATTGCATTTTCCCCACTCTCTTTCGTCAACTTCTCCAGTAGCTTGTAGGCTGCCTAAGTCAATTCCGAAGAAAGCAAAGCAACCTCAACCTGATCAAAAACTGATTAGGAAGGGAAAGATAAACAGTCAAGCGACTTTAAGGGCCTGTCACATAGGCCGACGGATGCAAAATGTACGTAAAAAGGACACAGCGGACGAGAAAATATTCCATCCGTTGTTTTCTGCTCTCAAAAGTGCCCTGAATTTGCATAAGCAGAGCGGACAACAATGGAAAGGAACGGACGTGGGGAGGACGTAGCGAGGATGTAAAGCGGATGCTCCATGGAAGCCTAGCAGATGGAAGTGGATGGAAGTGGATGGAAGTGGATGGTACATCCGCAGGGCTTCCGGGGGAGCACAGCGAAGCGGACGCGCAACGGAAGGAACGGATGCAGAGCGGATGCCTAGCGGATGAAGCGGATGCATCACGGAAGCCTAGCAGATGCCAAGCAGATGCCAAGCAGATGCCAAGTGGATGCCTAGTGGATGCCTAGCGGATGCAAAGCATTCACTGCACATGCAGGGAGGATGCATTGCATCAGCCCTGCGGATATAAAGGGATGCAGCTCGCAAGCAGGTCACCATTCAGAGGAAAGACCTGCAGCCAAACACAGCTCCAGCCAGCCAACAACCATGGGGAAGAAGAGGAAGCCTGTGCCATCTGCTTCCAGCCCTGGCAAGAAGGACAGGGCCATCATCCCACCCCCTGGCCCTGACTCTGCTTCTGCTGGGGCTTCTGCTGCTCGGGCTGACTCTTCTGGTGCTGGGGCTTCTGCTGGTGCTGCTCCTGGTGCTGGTGCTTCTGTTGGTGCTTACTCTGCTGGTGCTGCTCCTGGTGCTTATTCTGCTGGCACTGCTCCTGGTCCTGCTGGTGCTCCTGGTGCTCCTGGTCCTGCTGGTGCTGCTGGTGCTCCTGATCCTGCTGGTCCTGCTGGTCCTGCTGGTGCTTACTCTGCTGCTGATGATCCTGGTCCTGCTGGTGCTGCTGGTGCTGCTGGTGCTGCTGGTGCTGCTGGTCCTGCTTTTGCTGCTACTGTTGTTGTTGCTGCTGGTGGTGGTGGTGGTGTGGTGGAGCAGCCCCTAGAACCTCGAAGCCCCTCTGATGAGGGCCCAGATGGCCCTGCCAGAGGGAGGAAGAGGCATACGTGTGAACGGGAGAGGAGGCAATACTCCATGGAAGAGGAACATGATGATGAGGTGCTCGAATGGCTGAGGGAGAACGAGTATCTTTGGCGGAAGGGACACAGGCTCTATCGAGACACCAAAAGGAAGCAGGCTGCTTAGAGAGAGAAGGCGGAGAGCCTGGGCTACACTTCGGAGGTCCTCCTCAGCTGGTGGAAGCACATGCACACCTGGTACGGGAAGCTGCACCTCAAGAAATCTGGCCAGGCCACGGTCAAGCTAATGGACCGGGAGACCTATGTGATGGCCAAGTGCAGCTTCTTGGAGGGTGATATCTGCCACCAAGGAGCATCCCCTCTGACAACCCTCTCTCTCAGGCAGCCCGCAGAGAGCCAGTCCTCTTCTGGCCAAGAGTCAGCTTCTGTGTCCAGGCAGGTATCTGTGGAGCGTCCCACAACGAAGACCCCCCCAACAGCTGTACTCCCTGTGGCAGAGCATGTGGAGGATCCCCTGACGCAGTGGGAGCAAGGAGAGGGCACTTCCACCACAGGCCAATCCACATCCACTCCCAGCTCCACCTCCAAAGAAAGGCAGAGAGGCAGACCGGAGGAGCAGAGCCACACTGTCCTGCTGGAGATCAGGAACACCATCAGAAGCAGTGTAGATCTCCTCTCTCAGCTAGTACACACCGACATACCATCCTCCAACCGCAAGCCCTTCCTCACCTACATCAACCAGACCCTCTTGGACATGTCCGAATCACAGTACCAGGTGA
The DNA here is from genome assembly GCA_015471245.1 of Laticauda colubrina. Lineage (NCBI taxonomy): Eukaryota > Metazoa > Chordata > Lepidosauria > Squamata > Elapidae > Laticauda > Laticauda colubrina. Next base: position 31,086,792 of record BLBF01000025.1, on the reverse strand, counting down.
TCAAGGACAGGATCACTGGTCTTCTGCACAACCCTCCAGACCCAGCTGAACCTGCTCCCACCCAGTCCAGGTCTGCTCCTCCACCCCAGGTGATGTCACTGCCCTTCCAAGGCTTTCCACAGGCCCTCACCTACCAAGGCTATGGCTACCAGGAGCTCCAACAGCACAGGCAGCCCTTTCCAGTCCAGGCACAGGTTCATCATACACCACCGGTGCCACCAATGCCACTGACGCCACCGATGCCACCCACGCCACAGATGCCACCCATGCCTCACCTCGCTCACCTGCAGACCAGACAGCCCCACTACACTCCACCTTCCTCCACCCCACAGCCAAGCCCGGCCTCAGAACATCTGTCATCCATCTTGGGACTGACACCCCATGTCCTGGAGGAAGGGGCTCTCAACATCACAGGACTGAGCCAGCTCTCTAAGAGCTTCCTCCACACACCATCCCCTGTTGTCCTCTCGGGGCCAGGCACCCCAATGGCACCTCAGACCAGCACTCCAGCAGCAGCCACCTCCACAGCACCTGGACCCTTCACCCGTGAGACTATGGGCATGCCTCAGAGTGACTGAGAAGAGTGCCAGGGACTGGATTGCTACCTGTTGACTTTATCTTTGCTTGGGACACTTTACTTGGGTCATTTTGCTTTTACAGTTTGTTATTAATAAATATTATCTTTGCTTCACACACTTGCTTCAGTTCTTTTAGTCAATAAAGTCTTGGTGAAACTTTTAGAAATGGTTTAAGCCTTTGCATGCTTGTGGGATGGGTTAAGATAGTAGTGGGATGGGCAGGGATACCTGTTGGATGGGAAATAGCTGTGGGATGGGCAGGGATACCTGTGGAATAGACAGGGATACCTTTGGGATGGGTAATAGCTGTGGGATGGACAGGGATACCTTTGGGATGGGTAATAGCTGTGGGATGGGCAGGGATA
>BLBF01000025.1:31072558-31085839 GCA_015471245.1 Laticauda colubrina | reverse complement strand
GGATACCTTTGGGATGGGTAATAGCTGTGGGATGGGCAGGGATACCTGTGGGATGGGCAGGGATACCTTTGGGATGGGTAATAGCTGTGGGATAGATAAGCCTCCAGTGCAAGCATAGTGGGATTGTATGGTCCACCCTCCCAGCTGCCACACCTATGGCCCTTTATTATCAATAACAATTTAATCATTGATCCACACATTTCAACATAAACACAACTCTTTATTAAATGCCCTGTTCATTGTAGGCCAACCAAACATACATGGCCCATTCTCATCCGTGTGATGAGACAGGCTGAAGGAAGCATCCATTAAGCATCTATCATCCTGTCTTGCCACTCCTCTGCTCCAGCTGGGGAGTTGCACCAGTGTTTCAGGAGGTTGCGCTGCTTCTTCCCTTCACATGAAGCTCTGTTGGGGCCTTGCACATCCACAGTGTCTATCAGGTTTCACCCTTGCCTCCATTCACCAGGCTCCATGTCCCCATTGCCTTGTTGGAGGTTCACGAGCCTGTTCTGCAACACTGGGTAGCGGGTACGCATGAGATTGTGCAGGATTCAGCAAGCTTCCACAATCCTCCTCACGGTGTGTGGGCGATGCTGCATGGTGGTGAGAAGTACCTGGAACCTGTTGACCAGGATGCCAAAGGTGTTCTACACCACCTGCCTTGCCCTGGACAGCCTGTAGTTGAAGATCCTCTCTTCACGGGTGAGGCATCTGGAAGTGTAGGACTTCATGAGGTAGGTTCTGAGGGAGAAGGCGTCATCCCCCACGATGAAGTAAGGCACATCTTGTGTGTCGTTGGGCAGGGGGTCTGGATCTGGGAAGCCCATGATGAGGTTGCATTCCAGCCCCTCCTTGAGGTGAATGGCATTGTATACCTGGGCATCTGAAGATGAGCCGTTGCCTGAAGCATCGATGTACATGAACTTGTAGTCAGCATCGACCATGGCAAAGAGGATGATGCTGAAGAAGCCCTTGGAGTTGAAATAAGTGGACCCTGACTTGGCTGGAGCTTTGCAGGCCACGTGCTTGCCATCTATGGCTCCAACGGTGTGGGGGAAGTTCCACTTCTGATACCACTGCTCTGCAACTTTTTTCCAGCCTTCTGCTTGGTCAACCTGGGTCTCAGCCGCTCCACAACTTCGTCAAACATGGCTGGAAGCTGGAAACTCTTGAAGTTCTGGAATGCACAAGGGTCTTCGTTCCTCACCTCCACCATCAATCTTGTTATACAGTCCGTACTCGGCTCTTCTCGTGATCCATCTTCGGACCCACACACTTCTTGGACGCCTCCTTTTCTTTGTGTAGAACAGGTGAAAGAGCCTGTAGATGGCTTCGCACTGTTGTAGAACGATGGTGGCTACCAAAACGAGTGTGTGACTATCCATGGTGGAGATGACTGGATACTGTGGAAGAGCAAGAGCCAGATGAAGGCTAAAGAGGTCTGCACAGCAGAGCTACTGGACTGAAAGTGAGATCCAGGTGAGTTACTCCCCCTTTTTATAGGAAATATAGGTTTTCTGCTAGGTGTCCTTTTGCATCCTCCAGGCATCCTGCAGACATCCTAAATATCTGAGATACGTCCCCTATGCGAACTTTTTTTCCATTTTAATGCTTTGTATGCAAGCTGCATCTGCTTTCATCCTTTCTACGTCCGTGCTACTAATGCTGCGTGTCCGTTCCGCGTCCGTTTCGCTTCCTCCCTGTGTCTGTTTCCCCTGGAGCGGATGCGAGTTGCGCGGATGTGCAGCGGATGCCTAGCGGATATAGAGGATGTGTAACGGATGACGACGGACGTCTAATGGATGTTCCCTGTATGCGTAGCGGATGTAGAACGGACGCGTTGGATACATTTCCCGCTCAAAAAGTTTTGTGCAGCTCAAAACTTTTTGAGCAGATGAAATGTCAGTAGACGGATGCTGGACAGATAGAGAGGATGAAAAACGGACGTAGTGAGTACAGAACGGAAGCATCGCGCTAACCAACGGATGGCAAGTGTTTCTCTCTGTTTTACATCCTCTTTTCATCTGTTGGTGCTGTGTGACAGGGGCTTTTGTACAACCATGCTGAGCCCCCTTTGCCCTTTATCTTTTTTCCACTCCTTGAAGATCCTTTCATACAAGCTCTGGTGGCCTAGAGGTGGAGCTCTCATCTCACAATCAGGAGTCTGTGAGTTCAATCCTAGATAATAGTGGGAATAGACTCTCCTGCTTGAGCAGGGGGTTGGACTATATGACCTCCAAGGTCCCTTCCAACTCTGTTATTCTATGAGTTCGATATATAATGTGGGCAAGGAGGAGGGAAAGGCCATTCAGCAGAAACACAAACAAAGCTGGGGGCTCCCGGAGCTTCTAAAGAGGCTGACATTTGCAACACAATACAAACGGGCATCTATTTAATGACTGGCAAAAGCGGCTTTTTTGAAGCAGAGCTAAAACTGAGCTTTAGGCAAGTAGAGAGCTTCCTCTGAATCAAGTGGGAGCAGCTGGAGAGTGCAGAAAAGGCAAAAGCGACATCACACAAGAACCGTGGTAGTGAAAAGCGGGTTCATATTTGTCCATTGACCCCAAGAGCACACAAGGGAAGGGGCACCAGAGCTTCCCTGAGAATGCTCCCCAGCCTCAAGTGGCTTTCCCACTTAATTCCTGGCTGACCATCGCTCTCAAATCTTAGCTCTAGTTATGAAGTCATCACAAATTGCTCTTCCTGTTTCTTAGGCATATCAGTCTCTGAATCCCTGATAGCCTCTCAGACTTCCACATTTTATGGTCATGTCTTCCTGAAGAAGCCCAACTGCCTAGCTCTATTGAAGCAAGGCCATCTCGCCTCCGCAAAGGACTGCAGTCCATCAGTTGGTTCATGGGGGAGCTCTCTTCTTCTGAAACATGGTTAATCCCAGCCATAAACAACAGTAGCTTGTACTATTTTTGCAAGTACTATTGCAAGTATTATTGCAAGTACTATTACAAATCAGAGTCAAATTCTTAACATGTTGCATTTCGTTACTCATCGCTGGAGTTCATGAAATAATAGGAAAATGTTTGAAATACCTGTAACCTGGGATGGCAGAAATTCAGTCATGGTTGGCAAGAATTTAAGACTGCCTAACCTGCTACCCTGTTTAGCGCTACTTTTACTGTTTAATAAATAAATACCCCGAGGGATCATAGTGGAGGATAGTCAGACAAATATTCTTTGTCTTCTCTCCAAATATTTAATAGCACATTTTATCACATAAGAAAAATAAGGACTTTAAAAATCTTTGTGTTAATCTATAAATCTACCTTATTTACATATTTCTGTTTATCCTTTTTTTTAATTGCTTTGAAAAAATCTGAGTTTCATTTCCTATTATTTGTTGTGTGTGCATAAAAGAAAAGGAAGTTAGGGGTCTTTGAAAAACAACAGTAACTTGATTGGAAAAACAAAGTGTTTTGCAATATGGCTGTCAGATCTGGGTTGCAAAAATCTGGGTTATCACTTGTTTGAAGCAAAGACTATCTCTAGTATCATCTAGTGTAGCAGTCGCCAGCTAGTGGGCCATGAGAAAATTTTGGTGGCCACAGAGAAATCTCACCCCCAGAGCACCTCCCTAAAGCAATTAATCCAGGCTGCTCAGAAACACAAAGCTGCTCCACCCACATGACCCACAGGAACCCTCCCTGCTGACTCACTCCTTACCGGACAAACATGCCTGCTAAATTGCTATTTTTCCAACCATCAGCTGTTCTGCTGTGCCAGGATATTTAGATTAGCTAGGAAGCAGGAAATTGTTGGATTTCTTGCTTTCTAGATAGTCTTTAGATTTTCGGCTCTGCTTTTAAGCACAGCCAAACTTCCCTTAGGACTGAAGGTTCTATTATTCAGTGCAGACTCACCACAAGTAAATTTTATTTGACAGACTGAGCTAGCCGATGGCAGATAGATAGATCACTGAATGATTCTGTGAGCAACTCAATCTCCCTGCCTGGTTTGCCTGATTTTGGAAAAAAATTGCTCTTTTTAAAAAATAAAAAATTCAATATTTACATACAATATTTACATTAACTCACATATGTTGTGAGTTAATTTTGTGAGTTTGCTTGTGTTAGGGATAACATTGTTTACCCTAACTGGTTTAGGTGTAATAATAACTATGAATCATAGTTAGTGTATGTTAGAGTGTATACAGCTTTAACTGTGAAATAGCAATTAAAGGAGTGGTTAAGAAAACAATATAAAAGTAGCAAGACTACGGCTTGCTCACTCTCTCTCTGGCTTTGATGATCCCTGATTACTGCTTGGAATCAAGACTGCATTGCTCGAACGGGAGAGACAACAAAGGACTGATTTTTATGTGAACTGACATAGGATATTCAACATGGACTTTGCAAACTGAATACCCCTGAATGGACTGACTACATGGTAAATGAATATTGGACTGTTATTTGACTATGCTATAAACTTATACTGGAATAAAATATATTCTTGATAGCACAAGCGTATCTGTTATTTTTACTGTATGTTAATAAACATACAAGCTTAGCTCACTCATTTATCTGTGTGCCTATCTGACTAACGCTGCACATTCTGTTTAGCTTGTCTACCTGACCCTGGTTGGGGAACCCAGGCTTAACAGCTTGCTAGCAAATTTTATGTGACAGATTGAGCTAGTCGATGGCAGATAGATAGATATCTGAATGAATCTGTGATTCTGTGAGCAGCTCAATCTGCCTGCCTGCTTTGCCTGATTTTGGGTAAAAGTTGCTCTTTTATTAAAAAAAAATTCAATATTTATATAAATATTTATAATATTTACATACAAGCCATGCCCAGCCAGTCACATGACCACCAAGCCATACCCACAAATTAGGCCATGCCTACAGAACCGGTTAGTGGTCCCTGGGATTTAAAATTATGAGTTTGGTGGTCCCTGAGGTCCAAAAGGTTGGTGACCCCTGATCTAGTGGTGACTCAGATTTTTGTAGCCATAAATCCTAGTTTGCAAAGGTTGAATTGCAAGGATTTGTCACAAAATATGGGATAAATGCCTTCTTATTCTTAAACCTATGCCTTATCCAAAAGCTCCCAGTTGCCTGTTTTCAAATGAGATATTTTCCAAATTGGGATGACAACTTGCCGAACTCCCAACTGCTGGGAATATAGGGAACTCTGGTCCAAACAGGGCTTGAGGTTGTGGGAGCTGAACTAGATAGATTCACAAATGAATGACTTGGGAAGGTGTGTAATCAAAAACTCCCCAGAATCACTCAACTACCTAGCTAGCAAAACTTCAGGCAGAGAATGTGGTATAATATAAAAGAGAGAATCTGAACAATGCTTACAACTGTACATCCTGGGTCAACAGAGGGCTAATTAGAGAAGCGAGATAGCCAAAGGTCAGGCTGACTGGGACTTCAAAAACTCCAGATGGAGAAACTCTTTGCCTGCACACTACTATGGATATATTCCACAAACTACTATTTAGAAATACAGACACTAAATCTGAGAAGGGTCTAAAATTAAATAGAGCTTTCTACAATAGACAGTGCTTTTCTGATCTGAAATGAAATTTGCTACTGAAGATGTTATTTAGTAACAATTGGAAAATTATATAGTGATGAAAATCAGAGTTAAGGAGTCCTGAGCAGGCCACCTAACTTCTTCCAGAAAAAGAGAAGGTGGATGGATAGGCACCAAGTTCTGACCTATGGGTCTCTTCCCTGCCTTGTACAGGTGGAACCAGAAGGAAGGCTGCTGTTGTTGTCATCAAGAAACCTTGATGGGAGGTTCTTGTGTTACTGCCTGTAATAGCATGTCCTAGATTCCCTTTGGGGTAGTGCAAAAGGACTTCAGCCAGTATTTGTCCTTTCCATTGAGCAAGCCTCAGCTGTTCCGAGGTAATGATGAAGAGTCAGGGGAGATGATAAGAAGACCAGCTTTTCTCATTCCAAGTCTAAAACTGAGTACTAGCATTCCTTTCTCCCTTTTGCCCAAGAATTTCTTTTTTGTAAAGGCAAGTTTGGGGCTCAACCTGCTTTGCTTCCAGTTAGGATTGCTTTAGAAATGTTGCAGTGCAACTTGTAGCTTGAAAAACTGGTTGTTCTCATATACTAATTTCTGTGCTGCTGCTATTTTAATGTTCCTATGATGGATCTTCTGGCAGGCAGAGCATATTTTTAGTCTCCAAATCCAGATCTCCAGCAGAAGTCCAGATCTCCATCCAGCAGATCTCCAGCAGATCTCCAGCAGATCTCCAGATCTCCATCAGCTCAGCAAGATCTCATCAACTATCCCCATTATCTCCCTGTCTATACCTATCATGGTGGTTGGTGGATGTGCAATCAGACTGTAACTCCTATGAATCCTAAAGCCATTTATTGAAAAATAGTATTTCTGTGGTATAAAGGAAACATTTCTTTTTAAATGCAGTTATTCCTACTTTACTGAGATACATGACCATTTACTTTATTATTATTATTTTAGGTTGGATGCTGCTGATTTCCACACAACTGGCTTTATTCTCCCTCTCTTCTCCCACCCTTTTTAAAAAATCAAATCCATGTGGTGCTAAAACCTTGGCTTCCATCTACAGTGGTACAGAAAGCATTTTTGAATTTCACGTTCAGGTTGTGGTACAGATGGAGCGAGCTGAGGTGTGTTACAAAACAGAGTGCCAAGAAGCAACTAGCAAAGCTATTTAAAATAAATACAGTATAATTCCAGGGTGCAGTGGTTTACATTGCTACTGAGTTTCTTCCAAGCAGATGTATCGAAAGTTTACTCTGATGCTGAGTAGGGGCAGTATAAAAATAATCATAATTTAAAGATCCATTGGCATTGTTTTAGACAGCCAGGGGCATGTGCCTCTTAAGTAAAATTGATTAGTAGTATCATTGATATGGGATAGTCCATGATTAATTTGATTAATGATTAATTTCAGGCAAAACCTTTTTAAAAAAAATAGTTTAGTTTTCTAGCGAGGACCAAGAAAAAAGCTGGCATACATTTCAAAGATGTTCAGCTTGATTTTCAAATGTTCTCAGAACTAGTAATTCCTGATGGGACTGATTATCCTTTGATGCAGTCAATACCTTTGAAAGTCATTGTAGCTTTATCTTTAGTCAGTGCCTCAGTGGGATGGGTATTTTTAGATTTATGCATTCAAAACAAAAAGGCTGAACAATATCTGACTGCTATATCTGTTGCTGCTTTATGTTGAAATATATAACAATGCAGGAAAACAATAACTGACCATACATATAGGCATACAGAGGTTTTTAATTTTGTTTTGTTCCTAATTGTCTTTTTTATCCCTTGCTGAAACAATAAGGTACTTGTCAGATGAGTGTCCAATTAGTAGCTATAATGAGTTACAATAATATGACAACAGCTTCCATTTCAATTCCTTAGCAACTGTAATTGCAGAGAGAGATCACATGTTTTTTTGCCCTCAGAAGAAGTTGAGTTTATGCCAAGTGATATTTTTAAATGAAAATACTAATAAGCTAAGAGCCATCAATGCTATGCATTTGTGTTAGATAGAGTGCTTTTAATGCTGAAAAAGACATTCAGTTGCATTATAAACTGTGCTATCCAATGCCCATCCTCTATAGCAGAGGTGTCAAACTTGCATCATCATGGCATTGTTACATGATGTATTGGGATTTTCTTCCTCTTCACTACACTGGGCGGGGGTGGAGCCAGCACGCAATGCATCCAGCTAATGGCTGTGAGTTTGACACCCCTATTCTATAGAATCCGCTACAATCAAAGATCTCTATAGGATTTCTTAGGTCAAAAATTAATCAGGCAAGTGAGTCACACTTTGCTGCCTAAGCAGGGGGACTAGAAGGCATCCAAGATCCCTTCCAACTCTGTTATTTTATTTGATTCGACTTTTCAGCAAAAGACTCTGGAAACTATGGTATGAAGAGCAATAGATGTACTTGCTTAGTATCAGACATGGAATACCAACAAAACATAGACTTGAGTGAAGAAATATTTTCTGCAGAAATCAAAGAGTTTGGCTCCATTGTATTTTAAATCAAAGATTACTGTACAAACATTGAATGGGAACTGTGTTTTCCTATACAAACTTGATAGATTAGGATTAAAAGTAGATCTGGCTCAATCTAACTGAGAATACTATAATGATAGAGCAAAAGCATTCTGAAATCCACCTGGAATTCCTTTGAGCACAGAAGATTGTTATAGGAGTGACAGATGAAATCATTCCATGAAATATGAAATCGGAAAGTGTAGGGAAACAAGAACTGGGCTCTAAAAAATCCAGGCCCTATTGGATACCAGAAAAGAGATGCACAAAACAAAGATCCTTTGCTACCATCTGCCATCTGCTGCCAGCTGGTGGTCAATTGCAGTTCTGCAGTTTAATTATGGCAGCCTCAAGGATAATTGACTGCTCTTCCAAATCTGCTTTTGTCGTCTTTTCTTTATCCTAAAGCACAGTTCCCCAAATCATATTCTTTCTAAGCCTTCTACACATGCATGCATACACGCACGTGCACACTCACGTGCACACACACACGTATCTATACACAACACACATACAAATATATATGCATACACAGACACACAGACACAGACACAGACACACACACACACACACACACACACACACAATGGAAAAATATTCCCAAAAGCAATTGGGTTTTTTTTGGGTGGGGGAATGGTGATCCCCTTTGATGTAGAGATCCTAGTTCTTAGTTCCGATTCCAAGATTACTTTGAACCTGTCCTCAGAATCCCTTTCCAGCTGCTGCTTTCCATATTCTTTTTCCCAGTAAATTTCAGGAATGATGAGCCAATTCATACACATTCTTTCAATAGAACAGTTTAAAACAAAACAAAAAGTGTTTTTACAGCAACTAAACCCACTAAAGCTGCTTTGACTATTGTGAGGCAGAGCACTCTTAAGAAATGGCAGCTGTAAAATATATTATAAAATGTTTTATTCATTCCCCTCACAATGGGCAATAGACACTAAATACAGCTTTTCATTTGTTTTCCCAAAAACTGCCATTCTAGAGTTTCTTTAACAGTAATGATCCTTCTGCTTAATATCAAACCTATATACTTACATGCACAAAGCCCTTAAAATTTTAAACCAAAATTCTCCTGATGAATTACTGATGATGGGATCTTATGCTTTTAGAGATTGACAGTAAAGCTGAAGCTTGGGGACCAGATGAAATTTAAGAAATAAAACACATGGATGCAGGAACAACTCTGTATACCTAGTAAAGTGATCCTTTTCCCAGGATAGCATCAGGACTGGTCAGCTATTCAGAAAATAATAATAGTTAAACAGCTATTAACTCCCTGGGAATCCTGTAGGGAATTGGAAACTAATGATAAGGCAAGCAAAACCATCCAGTACCTAAAATGCTTTTCCAATGCATAGATCAATTCATTTATCTTGATCTCCTCTTTTCCTTAGGGAACACCCTGAAAAGTGCAGATCTAGGTACCCAGAGGAGGCAAATACAAATCAGTAATAAAGTTGCTTTCTCTGAAAAATGTAAAATTAAAAGCAGCGATTCTGATGGAGGATATGGATTATCTTTCTGACATAATATTCAAGGATAAGTCTGCTTGACTTTGCAATGTACAGTAGATGGAATCAGTGTGATCATGTTCATCATCTCATACAACTAACTGTTTTGGATTTGCAGCAGAAGTCCATCCAAGGAGAAACAAGTTAATACTTTACAAGGATTTTACAGCCACGGATGCAGCAACCCATATCAACCATTAGCATCAGTCAATGGTATTTGTGATGCATTTTTGAATGGTCAGTTGACTTGAGTTTCATGTTTAATGAATAAAGATTATTATTATTATTTATTGTCATTTATTAGTTCATTCTGAGCCTTAGCTTTCCTGACTGTCCTTCCAGATTCAGGCTATTTGCTTGAACATAGCAGACTGGCCCAAAGTTGACTCCAAAGCACTCTAAAGTTCCTATGTGAAATGTACATAGCCTCTCTATCACTTTGTTTCCTAGATTTATTTTACTAAATAAAACCATTTCCCATAACTCTGCTTTGTCAGCAGTAACATTTTAATCTTCCACTAAATATAATTTAATTCTTTCTGCTTGGGTATATGAGTTTCTTCTCCTTGACCAAGCAAGATATAATGAACTTGTCCTTGAATCAACTGATTCTTTGTTTTTCCTAATTCTCTTACAACATCTTTCTTGCCATCTGAAATTGCAGCCTTTTATTTCTGGCAAGGTTGCTGTGACTTTAAACAACTTTGTAAAAGGCAGGAGTAGAAAAGGACAAGACTTCTCTAGCCTGGCAGTGCAGCAACGGATATCACCTTGTGAATTCTCACTGATGTACAGCTGATAAAGGTGCAGAAGCCTGCGGTGTTGTTTGCTGCAACCTGAAAATGAACCTCTGCTTGCTTTTCTTGTGAAGATGATGAATTATTGTTTAGAAAGAGGCAGGAAAAAATAGCTAGACAATCCAATACCCAAGAGAAGCCTCAGAGGACAAGTTAGATCTATGAAGAATTTTATGAACATTAATATGCTATCCTTGAACAGCTGGTGTTGCAGCCTTATTCTGAGCCAGACTGCAGCTCCCTGTAGCCAGGATTCTGTTGGCAATGGGTCTCCAAGGTCTTTGACTAAGGAGTCAAAGGAATCCTCACTTTGCAATCTGGCATTCTTTGAAATGAAAATGCCAGAAAGCATTGCCTTCTGCATGCAATGTCTTCTAACACTAGTAATGTTTCCCTCCCAGTATGTTTGGCTTCAAAAAGCCTAGCTGCACATCAAACAATATCTTCACTGGATATACAAATGAAATTGGCTGGTTCTTTAATAATTTTAAATGCTTTAATAATTAAATAATTTAATAATTTTTAATGCTTTAATAATTAAAAGGGATATACAAATAAGCAAAAGAGTGACTTTGATAATATTCCTTTGTTTGTTAAAGCTTTGAAGATTTTTGTGAGAAGAGGAAAATAAAAAATGAAAAGAAATCAAGTTCTAGGATATTATTTGAAGGGATTAAAGCAGAAGTAGTATTCGGCAGGTTCTGACCAGTTCTGAAGAACCGGTAGTGGAAATTTTGAGCAGTTCAGAGAACTGGCAAATACTCCCTCTGACTGGAGAATTTACAGTATTCTTCCCCTGCCATGCCCACCAAGCCATGCCCAAAGGGAAGGGATTTAACATTAGCCGATTTAATCAGGGTTAAAATAGATACACTGTTATATCTGGTCACACTTAATAGACTTTTGTGATCAGGGCTGAATGGCAACATTTTAAAGATTTGTTTATAAATCAGAGATGAAGTACAGAAAGGAGATCATTTGTATTTTAAGAGAAGATGATAGGCTACTAAAATTATTTATACTTGTGGTTGGGAGGACAGATTCAGGGTTCTCTTTATCTTTTTATTAGAACAGTTTTCTAAGACTTGATATTTGCACTTTAGTGAAAAACAGAACAGGCATAATCCTGCCTCATGGATACTGCTTATGGCAACAGAGGGCATCTTTACACTAGTCCTTTCCTTCCTCCTTCAGTCCATAGATAGGGAAAAAAAACCAACAACACCCCATGCTGGGCTTACTTGATCTGAGCTTATCTCTGCTACCATCTAGTGATCATCTGGATTTTTGTATCCCAGAGCTGATAGTCCATCACCAGCGAAGAGAGCAAAGGATTCTGTAAATCTTTACGTAGCCCGCTGTTTTAACTTAACTAAAAATACCTTTTGGCTAAAAATACCTGTTTCCACTTGGCTTGAAATACACCAGTAATTAAGATATGGCACAAAAAGACTTCATCTCCCATTTATTTTCATATTCTTCTCAGAGTTGCTTTTCCAACTTGATCCCAAAGCAGTTGCTTGGGCCTGTTGCAATGGTGCCATTCCTGGGTTCCCACATTGAATGACTGCAAATTGACCTTTGACCTTTGAAATTAAGCCTTTGAAAGGCTTAATCTTTGTTGGAACAACTGCTCTCCTTCAGTGGTATCCTTGTCTGGATCTATAGACATTTATGGGTTTGGTTGCTCTGCTGTTATCACATGTTAAAGCATAGGCAAAATTCTGAACAGGGTATATACATACTCCATGATTAATAACTTTTGATGATAATTCTATATAACTATAACTAAAATGGATTTTAAAAACAAAAAACAATACAAAGACATTCTATAGCTTCTGTTATCCAAAAAGTAGTTTTTAAGACAATATGACCAGGATTATTGTTTTTACTTCTAAGCGTGCTTTCTTTTGGCTTTAATTTTGACTAAGAGTAATTGTACAATACACCCATTATTTAGCTTGCCATCTTAGAAGCCAGGAATGTTTCCTGATTCATGTTCCTTATATTTGTTGGTGATGATAAATTTAGCTAGGTTTAATGTTGAGTTTCAAAGCTTAGATTGTGATCTATCCTTGAACATCGTTAAAGAAGATAATAAACAGGTTTGTGCCACACCTACCCAATATCTAGGTAACCACTGCTTGAGATATGATGAGACCATGGCACCCTATTGCTGGAAGGTCCATCCAATCCTCTGCTCAGTGCAAAAATCCCAGTTAACACATCTCAGACAAATGGATGTTTAACTTCTATAGGAACATTCAATGGATCTTCCTTGGTCATTATCCAACAACTGTTATTCTTAGGGTGTGTTTTTTTCAATGTTCAGTCTGAATTTGCCTTCCTGAGATTTAAATGTATTACTTGGTGTGTTGCATTCTGGGATAATAGAAGAAAATTCTGGTGTGTTGTCTTTCAAGCATTTGAAGAGTGCTACATCATCCTCTCTGAATCTTCTCAAGTGCTGGATATGTTAGATTCTTAGACTGATCTTGTAGGAATTACCTTACATTCCTATGAACACAAAGAGGTTAAAGTTCTCTGAAAGCACTTTGAAATCTCTTTTTAAAAAAAATCTGTTTGCCCCCTCATTCAAACTGCAGTAAATGTCATGGTAGAACACATTGCCCCCCTGTTGTGTTTCACAGCCTTTTCTAATTGTGTTTATGAAATTAAGACCAGTTAGAGCCATGCAATATGTGATTCTAGTAGGATGTAAATATATTCTAAAATATGTATGTTTGCAAAGGTGAAAGACTACAAGCTAAAGCATTATTCAGTGTAGAGAATGAGGAGATTACAGATGACATTTTCATGCATTTTATGGCTTATTAAACATAGTCAAGGGAAGGAAGGAAGGAAGGAAGGAAGGAAGGAAGGAAGGAAGGAAGGAAGGAAGGAAGGAAGGAAGGAAGGAAGGAAG
>BLBF01000025.1:31012245-31072548 GCA_015471245.1 Laticauda colubrina | reverse complement strand
AAGGAAGGAAGGAAGGAAGGAAGGAAGGAAGGAAGGAAGGAAGGAAGAAAATTTACCAAATATGTATAAAAAGGACATGTTGTTCCTCTAAGAATTACTGCAACAAAGCCAGCATAAATTGTGAATGTGGTTCTCAGAACATATTTATTGCCTTTTCTTTTCTTTGTGGGTTTATTCCCAATGTGCTTGCTTGCCTGTGCCTCCTCATACCTTCCACCATCTTTTAAAGTGATATATTGCATAATCATTAGACATATCTTTAACTTTCTGCCTCTTTCACTATCACTTATAAGCTAGCCTTCTTTCTCCTCCTTCTTGTGGTGTATGACTAAATGTGGCCAAGGAGTGGAGTTGGCTAATAGACTCCACTCATTGGCTCAGCCATTCACAGGAGAAATAAAATCCTGTCAGTGGCTGAAGCTTTGGATAGCGCCAGCTTTAAAAGCCAGTGCCTGCCGTAACCATGTGGCTTTTTGAACTAATCTTAAATAAAGACTGCTTACCTGTTCCTGCTGTGTCCTGCCTTTCATTCACGCACGGATCCATCTAACACTGGGGACGAAGGTGGGATCCTGAACTGCAGAGAGAACAAGGAACACCTCATGGGTTTCAGATGCCATTTCTACCAACCGGAGAAATGATTGCGACCACCAACTGCCATGGCCCAACACACAACCAGCCTGGCTCACCATCCGATGGCAATCCCTTATGATCCAGAAAAGGAGAAATGGTCATCCTACATGGGCTATTTCAACCTGCACCTGGAAGTCAATGGACTCCAAGCAGCCTCCGATGTGCAGAAGAAAGCAATATTCCAAACATACTGTGACATCAAGATCTATGAAATGGTTCATGCCTTGGTCACAGATGACCTACAGACTGTGTCCTGGAATGGACTCCAGTGTGCCCTCCGGAGTCACTACAGCCCTTCTCCCACCTACCTGGCCAGCCACAACAAGTTCTATGTCCAGAGCCAAAGACAAGGAGAGATGATCAACTCATTCGTGGCAGACCTGCGGAGAATTGCAAAGAGCTGCAAATTCCCAGACACCAAGGAGATGATCTGGGGACCAAGGATTCTGCACTGCAAAAGAAACTCCTGGTCCGTGAGGACATTTCATTCAAAGAGGCCATCGACAAGGCAAGAACTGCTGAATCGTCTGACAACTCACCAGCATGGATCCCAGGAACCGGGAAGGTCCATGTGATCGTGACCGATTGCCACCCGCACCCAAGAGAATCCACCTCCAATACCAGTGACAACGACGATGGAGACATACATAAGATGAAATCTGGTAAGTCAGGTGGGAAACCAGGAAACTGAGAGTGTAGCTGCTGCGGCGGAAACCAACACCATTCAACATGCTGGTTCAGAGACACTGTGTGCCAGAGATGTGAGCGTAGAGGCTACATCGCAGAAGTTTGCCGTGCAACACAACCGACCAACAAACAAGGCAGATGAGCAGTGTTGCCCATGAGACAACATGGCCAAGGGGGAGGGCGGAAGAACCCTGGTGGGAAATTCAAAAAGAGGGAAGATGCCAGGGAAGAAGCCCATTTCACGTTCGTGGGCTACGCACAGACCAGGGTGAGATGCAGCGATGCATTCAAGGCCAACAAAATAATGGCCACAGTCACCATCGAGGGCAAGCCCTGCCTCATGGAGGTGGACTAGGATCCTACATATCCATGATCTCATGGGACACCCTTAAAAAACTCCAACCCAGACAGCGGCACGACCAGTTAGAACAGCAGACCATCACATTGAGGGACTACCAGGGCTGCCGTATACCTGTTCTGGGGAAGAAGACGGCCCACATGGAATATGGCGCGTTCTGGAGTGACCTGCCACTCACGATAGTAGACTGAAACCTGCCCAGTCTGCTTGGAAGAGAATGGTTCCAACCTCTCCAAATAAACGTCACCGGCATCCACCCGACGGAGACCAACCCCCCAACCCGACAGCAGACATCGCAGAATTGGAAAGAGAATTCAGTGACGTCTTCAACAGCAAACTGGGCAAGTATAAGGGGACCCCCATATCATTCAACCTAGACCCCAACATTGCTCTGGTCTGCCTCAAACCATGGTGAGTCCCGTTCGCCCTCCGACTAAAAGTTGAAGAGCAACTAGATAAATTAATAGCCCAAGGGTGCTAGAACCGGTGGACCATGCCAAATGGGAAACCCCAATTGTGATTCCAGTTAAACCAGGCAGGTCCATAAGAATCTGTGCAAACTATAAAACAACCCTGAACAGGGTCCTCCAGCAAAGCACCTACCTGGTGCCTGTAGTCCAGCACCTCCTTCACTCCCTGGGCCATCCTGACCCAGGCCTATCAGCAACTGCCTGTCGACGAAGCAAACCATCATCACACATTGGGGGGCGTTCAAGTGCAAGAGACTCCAATTCAGAGGAAGCATAGCACCGGGCTTGTTTCAGAATATCATGGAATGGCTACTGCACAATATCCCAGGGGTCATACCCTACTTCGATGATGTCATCATCTCGGCCAGTTGCAGGGACCAACTAATGGACCAGTTAAAGTGCAGATTCCAGGAAGCAGGGTTGAAACTGAAGAGGAACAAATGCCACATAGCAGTCCTGCAAGTGGAATTTCTGGGGTTCCTAATTGACACCACAGGCATCTGACCTACAAATGGGAAGCTTAAGGCAATAAGGGAAGCCCCCACACCACAAAACAAAATGGAACTGCAAGCATTCTTAGGATTGCTTAATTTTTACAATGTTTTTCTTCCCCAGAAAGCAACCATCATGAAACGGCTCCATGGGCTGCTCAATAAGACAATTACCTAGATGTGGGGACAATTGCAAGGCCAACACATTTGCAAAAATAAAAAACATTTTAACATAGAACAGCATCCTCAATCAATACAGCGAGACACTTCCCTTAACACTAACTCGTGATGCCTCCCTCTATGGCATTGGAGAGATCCTCAGCGACAAATTACCTAATGGGACAGAAACCCCCATCGCATATTTCTCAAAAACATTGTCAAAAATGCAAAGAAATTACAGTCAGGTTGAGAAGGAAGTGCTTGCTGCAGTCGCAGGGGTCAAGCGCTTCCACGAATACCTCTATGGCAGGTGATTTGACCTCATCACCAACCACAAACCCCTACTGGGCATCCTCGCTGGCGACAAACCTATACCGAACATCCTGTTACCCAGGATGTTATGATGGACAGTGTTCCTGGCAGTATAAAGCTACCGCATAATCCATAAGCCAGGAAAAGACATCGCTCATGCCGATGGTCTCAGATGATGACCCCTTCCAGACCCAGCCAAAGACTCAGTGCCATCCACCACAACACTACTTGTAGAGAACATAATGCCCAGACTGATGACATCATTGGAAATCGTGAGACTCACAGTCCACGACAAAATCATGGTGCGGATTTCAAACTGGGTGTGGAAGGGATGGTCAGAGACAACCCAAGGGGAGGAGTATCAGCCATACAAAATAGACAAGTTGAACTGTCAGTATTAAAAGGCTGTATACTGTGGGGGGACAGAGTAGTTATCCCCCCTGTTAAGGAATAAAATACTCGAGATGCTACACAAGGGCCACCCCCGAATGGTCTGCAAGAAAGCCCTAGCCAGAAGCTACATGTGGTGGCCAGGGCTAGACAAGGAAATAGAAACCTGGGTCGCCACATGCACCCCCTGCCAAGAAACCAGACCGGCACCCCCAGCAACGAGAACCAGGAAGTGGGAGACACCTACAGCCCTGTGGGCCAGAATACATGTCATTTTCGCAGGCTCCTGCCAGGGACAGACCTTTCTCATAGTTGTCGACGCATACTCCAAGTGGCTGGAGGTGATCCTAATTAAATCCACCACATCGGAGGCAACCATAAGGGCATTCTGATGACCATTGGCCACCCATGGGTTACCAGATGTCCTTGTCTCAGATAATGTGCCACAGTTCACTTCACAGCTATTTGAAGCATTCCTGGCTGGACTGAGGGTCAGAAATGCACTGTCAACACCTGCTCACCCAGCTACAAACGGGCAGGTGGAAATCATGGTCCGGTCTACCAAAGAGACACTCCAGTGAATGGGCCGAGGGGACTGGCAAGAAAGGATCGACAAAATGCTCCTAGTCCAGCACATCATACCCCATATAACCACACACTGCAGCACAGCGGAACTGTTAATGGGATGGAGGCTGCAGATTATGCTCGACTGAGTCTATCCCAACTATAGCACAGAGACACATCCAGATTCTATGGGAAAGTGCAGACAGTTTGCCATAGGGGACCTGGTCTATGTGTATAACTACACTGGGGGATCAATGTGGGTGTCTGCCAAAGTAACTGAGATCACAGGGCCCAGGTCCTACTGGGTGGAGACAGAAGAGGGGAAGATGTGGGAGCGGCACATTGATGAACTACGAGGTCAGGTCTCGAACTCAGGCAACCAGCCTGGCACCTGACATGCAGCAACAGAACAACTCAGGATGCAGACACCAACTCCCATCCCACAATGACAGAGACACTTATCTTTCGAAGAGGTAGTCCCACGGTGTCCTTCTGAGGCCTCAGGCTCGACAGTCCCTGCTGCACCACAAATGGGCTTCGAGACTGTTCTGCAGGCAGGGACCGGAGCAGCAGTGGACCCATCTGCTCAGGCCAATACCCCAGTAACAAGTGAGGTGCACAGGTCTAGTCACACCACTGAAGCCCCGCCTACCTACACGGTAGGTGAATGCTGATTGGAGGAACATTTACTAGGAGGGGAGGGGTGTGGTGTATGATCAAATATGGCCAAGGAGTGGAGTCGGCTAACAGACCCCACTCATTGGCTCAGCCACTGGCAGAAGAAATAAAGTCCCATCAGTGGCTGAAGCTTTGGACAGCGACCATGCGGCTTTTTGAACCAATCTTAAATAAAGACTGCTTACCCATTCCTGCCGTGTCCTGCATTTCATTCATGCGTGGACCCATCTAACACTTCTCCTTCTTCTCTCTCTCTCTCTCCACTCTCTATATATGTATATGCATATGTATACATATACATGTATGGATATATATCCTGATTGCCATCCATTTCACCTCCACTTGAGTTCACTGGGGAAAAAAATCCATTAGAATGGGATATGATTACCAAGACTTTAACATTTTTGTGTAGAATGATTTGCACCAATGCACACAAACACGTTTGAGTCATGTTATTATTTCAGAAGTGATTTGTTTTTTGCCTCTTTTCTAGGGCTGAGAGTGAGTGACTGGCCCAAGATCAGCCAGGTGGCTTTGTGCCTAAAGTGGAACTTGAACTCACAGTCTTCCAGTTTCTAGCCTGATGCTGCCTTACCCATGACACCTCACTGGCTCTATTTAAAGTAGAATAGATTATTAAATTTTAACTCAGTTCTTGAAAACTTCTGAGCAATGCATCCTATTCCTTTCTCTGAGAAACACCGTTACCTGCCTCAGTGTGAAATGTCCGTTGACTGGAATCTGCCAAGATTTCTGGCTTGAGGGCAAGGTAACTAGTAAAAGAAGTTGGGCAGAAATATAGCCTTTATGTCTGGGTACTACCTTATAAGTGGTAAAGATTGCTGCTGGTTTGGGAAACATCATAAGAAGCTTGAGATCTTTAAAGTTGACCACTGCTAAATGGGTGTGAGAATGGGAGAAGGTGGAAATGTCAAGAGCTATTTCAATAATTAATCATTTATATTTCCTTGCTCTAAATATTAAAAAGAAGTGGACTTATCCTTTTTTACTGGTAAAGATGTGAATTGATTTATAGTAACTCTTTTTTCATACAATATAAAAATAACAATTGTCTAGCGAGTATGGTAGAATACTTGAGTGTCAAGTAGAGCTTTGGTTTTAAATGCTAACTTACCCATGAAGTTTACAAGATGACATTGAGGCAGTTATTTTGCATATTTGCATATTATCTGTTATAAATGCGAAGTTTCCTTCAGTTTGGCTTCTGGTGATTCTGTGGACACATTTAGGCCATTTCATTTGGCAATTGGCATGGAAATGATTTGCTATTACTTTCTCTCAAAAAGTTTTCCAATTTCCATCTAGCATAGAATTCTCTAGTAGTCTCCCATGCAAGAACTAACCAGGCCCAATCTTACTTAAGCCCCTATCACACTACACCAACGGATGCCAAGAGGATGTAAAATGGACAAAAAAGCTTGCCATCCATTGGTTAATGCAATGTACTCACTGCCTCCGCTTTGCTTCCTCTCTATCCGTCCAGCATCCGTCTATTGACGTTTCATCCGCTCAGAGGGTTTTGAGCTACTCAAAACTTTAGCACGGAAAATGTATCCAATGCATCCGTTCTGCATCCGCTAGGCATCCGCTAGGCATCCGTTCTGCATGCGTTAAGCATCCGTTCTGCATCCACGCAACTCGCATCCGCTCGGATGCAGGGAGGAAGTGGAACGGACACGGAACGGATGCAGAACGGATGCCTAGTGAATGCAGCATAGAAACAAAGCATTTAAAATGGAAAAAACGTTCGCAGAGGGGACCTATCTCGGATATTAAGGATGTCTAGAGGATGCCTAGAGGATACAAAGGGACACCTATACTGCCTATAAAAAGGGGGAGCAACTCATCTGCATCTCACTTTCAGACCAGCAGACCAGCTGTGCAGACCTCTGCAGCCTTCATCTGCCTCTTCCTCTTCCACAGCATCCAGTCATGTCAACTGTGGATCGTAACACAGTCCTTTTGGCAGCCACCATCCTTCTGCAACAGTGCGGAGCCATCTACAGGCTCTGTGAACTCTACTATGAAAGGAAAAGGAGGCGGCCAAGAAGCGTCTGGGTCCGAAGATGGATCGGGAGAAGAGCAGAATACGGACTGTACAACAAGCTGATGGTGGAGCTCAGGAACGAAGACACTCGGGCATTCCAGAACTTCATGAGGATGCCTCCAGCCATGTTTGATGAAGTTGTGCAGCGGCTGACACCCAGGTTGACCAAGGCAAACACCAACTTCCAGCCCAGCCTGGAACCTGGGCTCAAGGTGGCACTCCCTCTGCACCACCTGGCCTCAGGGACCACCTACAGCAGCATGCAGTAGGGCTGGAGGGTGCCACACAACACCATCAGCATTGTGGTCAGAGAAGTGGTGCAGGCCATCATCGAAGAATACCTGCAGGAGCTCCTCCAGTGCCCCTCCACTGATGAAGGATGGAAGAAAGTTGCAGAGCAGTGGTATCAGAGGTGGAACTTCCCACACAACGTTGGAGCCATAGATGGCAAGCACGTGGCCTGCAAAGCACCACCCAAGTCGGGGTCCACTTATTTCAACTACAAGGGCTTTTTCAGCATCGTCCTCTTTGCCTGGTCGATGCTGACTACAAGTTCATGTACATCGATGCTTCAGGCAGCGGCTCATGTTCAGATGCCCAGGTATACAATGCCAGTGACCTCAAGGAGGGGCTGGAAGGCAAACTCATCACTGGCTCATTCTAACAGAGTTATTTCGTGACCCCCTGCCCAACGACATGCAAGATGTGCCCTACTTCATCATGGGGGATGATGCCTTCTCCCTCACAACCTACCTCATGAAGCCCTACACTTCCAGACTCCTCACCCGTGAAGAGAGGATCTTCAACTGCAGGATGTCCAGGGCAAGGCGGGTGGTGGAGAACACCTTTGGCATCCTGGCCAACAGGTTCCAGGTACTTCTCACCACCATGCAGCATCGCCCAGAGACCATGAAGAGGATCGTGGAAGCTTGCTGCATCCTGCACAATCTCATGAGCACCCGCTACCCGGTCTTGCAGAACAGGCTCGTGGACCTCCAGCAAGGCAATGGGGACATGGAGCCTGGGGAACGGAGGCAAGGGCGAAACCTGATAGACACTCAGGATGTGCAAGGACCCAACAGAGCCTCACGTGAAGGGAAGAAGCAGCGCAACCTCCTGAAACACTGGTGCAACTCCCCAGCTGGAGCAGTGGAGTGGCAAGACAGTATGATAGATGATTAATGGGTGCTTCCTTCAGCCTGTCTCATCATACGGATGAGATTGGGCCATGTATGTTGGTTGGGCCTACAATGAACAGGGCGTTTAATAAAGAGTTGTGTTTGTGTTGACATGTGTGGATGATTATTACATTATTATTGATAATAAAGGGCCATAGGTGTGGCACCAGGGAGGGTGGACCATACAGTCCCATTATGCTTGCACTGGAGGCTTATCTATCCCACTGCTATCCTTACCCATCCCACAGCTATTACCCATTCCACGGGTATCCCTGCCCATCCCACTGCTATCTTAACCCATCCCACAAGCATGCAAAGGCTTAAACCAATTCTAAAAGTTTCCACCAAGACGTTATTAAAAAAAAGAAATGAAGCAAGTGTGTGAATCAAAGATAAACTTTATTGAACAACAAGCTGTAAAAGAAAAATGACCCAAGTCAAGTGTCCAAATAAAGTCCACAGGTAGCCAGCTACCCAGTCTCTGGCACTCTTATTGGTCAGTCGGAGGTGTGCCCAGTCTCAGGGGTGAAGGGTCCAGGTGCTGTGGAGGTGGGTGGTGCTGGAGTGCTGGTCTGTATCGTCATTGGGGTGCCTGGCCCCAAGAGGACAACAGGGGACGGTGTGTTGAGGAAGCTCTGAGACAGCTGGCTCAGACCCGTGATGCTGAGAGGTCCTTCCTCCATGCCATGGGGTGTCAGCCCCAGTACTGATGACAGATGTACTGAGGCCGGGCTTGGCTGTGGGGTGGAGGAAGGAGTAGTGTAGTGGGGCTGTCTGGTCTGCAGCTGGGTGAGGACTGGCGTGGGTGGCATCGCTGTTGTGGGTGGCATCGGTGGCATCAGTGGAACCGGTGGCAACGGTGTCGTCCGATGACTCTGTGCCTGGACTAGGAAGGGCTGCTGCCTGTGCTGCTGGACCTCCTAGTAGCCGTAGCCCTGGTAGGTGAGGGGATGTGGGAAGCCTTGGAATGGGAGGGACATCACCTGGGGTGGAGGTGGAGGAGCAGACCTGGACTGGGTGGGAGCAGGTTCCTCTGGATCTGGAGGGTTGTGAAGCAGCTCGGTGATCTGGTCCTTCACCACCTGGTACTGGGCTTCCTCCATGTTCCTGAGGGTCTGGTTGACATAGGTGAGGAAGGGCTTGCGGTTGGAGGATGAGGAGTCGGTGCTGACCAGCTGAGAGAGGAGATCTATGCTGGTGCAGATGGTGTCCCTGATCTCCAGCAGGACAGTGTGGCTCTGCCCCTCCTGCTGTCTGGCTCTCTGCCTTTCTGTGGAGGTGGAGCTGGGGGGGCTGGATGCGGTTACGACTATGGTGGACTCGATGTCTCCTTTCTCCCACCGCACCAGGGAGTCCTCCACGCGCTCCACCACGGTTACAACAGCTGTCTGCGGGTTCTCCGCCGTGGCACGCTCCACAGAAACCTGCCTGGAGACAGGGACTGACACTCGGCCGGAAGAGTACTGGGTCTCAGGAGGCTGCCAGAGAGAGAGGGTTGTGAGAGGGGTTCCTGGTGCTCCTCGGTGGCGGATCTCACCCTCCAGGAAGCTGCACCTGGCCATGACGTAGGCACCAGCAGGAGCACCAGCAGGACCAGGAGCATGAGCAGGACCAGCAGGACCAGCAGGACCAGGAGCAGTTTCAGCAGAGTACACAGCAGCAGAAGCATCACCACCAGGAGCAGCTTCAGCAGAGTACACAGCAGCAGAAGCACCACCGCCAGGAGCAGCTTCAGCAGAAGCTCCAGCACCAGAAGAGCAAGCCTGAGCAGCAGAAGCCCCAGCAGAAGCAGAGTCAGGGACAGGGGGCGGGAGGGTGGCCCTGTCCCTCTTGCCAGGGATGGCGGCAGGTTGCTGAGACGTTCGCTTCTTCCCCATGGTTGTGGGGTTGCTGGCTGGCAGGGAGGCTGGCAGGGAGGCTGGCAGGCACCAAGGCTGGCAGGAAGCCTGGCAGGAAGCCTGGCAGGCAGGCAGGCACCAAGGCTGGCAGGCAGACTGGCTGGCAGGGAGGCTGGAAGGCAGGCTGGAAGCAAGGCTGGCAGGCACACAGAGAGCAAGGCTGGCAGGGAGGCTGGCCAGGAGGCTTGGAGGCAGGCTGGCAGGAAGGCTGGCAGCAAGGCTTGGAGGCAGGCATGCAGGCAGGGCAGGCAAGGACTCGATGTATCCTGCAGCAGGTCTTTCCTCTGAATGCTGGCCATGTGCGAGCTGCTTCCCTTTATATCCGCATGGCTTATGCAATGCATCCCCCCCGCATGCACAATTAACGCCAGGCATCCGTTAGGCTTCCGCTGTGCATCCGCTCGACTTCTGCTCTGCATCCACTTCATCCGCTGTGCATCTGCTGTGCATCCACTTCATCCGCTCGGCGTCTGCTCTGCATCCGCTCTTTCTGTTCCGCATCCGCTTTGCTGAGGCCCCCCGGAAGCCCAGCGAATGTGCCATCCGCTCTCATCCGCTTCCATCTGCTGGGCTTCCGTTCCGTATCCGCTTTCCATCCGCCCTGCGTCCTTCCCCCGTCCATGTTATCTGCTCCGGTTATGCAAATTTTTACTCCTTTTGAGAGCGGATAACAACAGATGGAACATTTTGCTCATCCGTTGTGTCCATTTTGCATCCGTTGGGCAGTGTGACAGGGCCTTTAGCTTGAGTACAGACAGGATTAACTATGTGCTGCCACCTGCTGGGGCAATATATTGTATGTGGTTGTTCATGAATTGCACCTAATTAATGTTTATTACATGCTCAGCACCAACATTAAGAGAGAAGAGTAGAAGTTGAGTAGAAGTTCAAAAGGTCCCCTTTTAGGCCAATTAGAAATAACTCGAGGGAGGATGCAGAGAGGTGGTTTATCAGATATGCAGACAATGGAAATTCGGAAGGATCTCTTTGGGTGGGAACACTAAACTAAAACAAACAAGATGAAACTGAACAAAGCAAAAAAGATTTTGCCA
Organism: Laticauda colubrina; assembly: GCA_015471245.1. Taxonomy (NCBI): domain Eukaryota; kingdom Metazoa; phylum Chordata; class Lepidosauria; order Squamata; family Elapidae; genus Laticauda; species Laticauda colubrina. The sequence goes on along the minus strand of BLBF01000025.1, from coordinate 31,061,610 downwards.
ATGATTGCTGTTAGGGATAACATTGTTCACCCTGTTTTAGGTGAAATACTAACTATGAATCATAGTTAGTGTATGCAGCTTTAACTGTAAAATAGCAACTGTGGGTGTGGTTATGAAAACCATATAAAAGTAGCAAGGCTACAGCTTGCTCTCTCTCTCTCTGGCTTTGATGATCCCTGATTACTGCTTGGAAGCAAGACTGCATTGCTCGAACGGGAGAGACAACAACGGACTGATTTATGTGAACTGACAATAGGATATTCTACATGGACTTTGCTAACTGAATATCCCTGAATGGACTGACTACATGGTAAATGAATATTGGACTGTTTTTGACTATGCTATAAACTTATACTGGAATAAAATATATTCTTGATAGCACAAGCGTATCTGTTATTTTTACTGTATGTTAATAAACATACAAGCTTAGCTCACTCATTTATCTGTGTGCCTATCTGACTAACGCTGCACATTCTGTTTAGCTTGTCTACCTAACCCTGGTTGGGGAACCCAGGCTTAACAATTGCCCTTTCTCCTCCCCCCCTCAAAAGTAAAAAATACTCAAATATAAGATGAGGGTTGGATGCAGACCATTTAGGTGTCTTAATGGTTTATAAGTTGAAGTGCAGTCAGTGGGCAATATATCTAAACAAACAAACAAACCAGAAACCAAAGCCACCCATATGTTAGGCTGCACAAATGGAAACATAGTATTCAGATCATCAGAAATAATTGTTTTGCTTCATTCTATGACAGAGTGCAAGAAGAAATACTGTCTCAAGTTCCTAGCATCATATTTAAAGGACTAAATATTTCTGCTGGATCAATTTTTAAGGAAGCCCAACATTTTGTGTCCATAGCTTGTGCATTATAAACAGGAAGTAAGGACTTCTTCCTTCACTCTTGCTTGCTAGCAAAAAATTTGAAGGTGTGCTGCTTGAGGGAACAGGTAGTCATGAAGGCCAGCAGTCTTCTCCTCCAATAATTTATCTACAGTACTTACTTTTTAAAACTGTGTATATTGGTGCCCATCATACTTGAAGGCAGCAAATTGCATTGTTAAAGATGAAGTACATTTTTGTAGCGGTCTTGAATTTCCATGCACATTTAATGATTAACAGAGAATTATAATACTCTGGGACTGAAAAAAATGATTTAAAGTAGTTATATGCAGTGTGTGGTTTTATACAATTTGTTCACCTTTACCACCATTACCTATGTTATTTCTAATCCAATGCTAGATTATTATTTTTTTAAGGATAGAGGGATCTAATAATTTTGGCTGCCTTATACTGCACCATTTGCATCTCTATGATGATCTTGCTGACATGCAATGACTAGAACTCTATATGATATTTCAAGGATGGTTCAATCATACACATTACTAAAGTGACAGTTTTTTCAATCATTTTCAATTTTTTTTCTAGTGTGGAACTAATTCTTTTTGTATAGCTGTTGCATAGTGACTTCTTATTTTCATGGTATTATCCTCCATATCAAGATTTCTTTTTTGTCAGAAAAAGTCATCCCAGAACCACAAATAGTATATGTGATATTTGGATGTTTTATCCCATATATCCATTCTTGTAGTTGTCTCAACTGAACTGCATTTTTCATTATAAAATGTATTAAGACAGACCGATTTTGGAGCTCTTCATAATTCCATATATCTGAAGACTTTGGTGTTACTGAGAAATTTACTGTTCACTTTTTAGCTCACTGTTCTGCACTAATCTCATGTAATATATAAACCATGTTTAAAACACTGGTCCCAATACAGATCCTTAGGAACCCTCACTTTGTATATCTCTCCAAAATAATCACTAATTTCTTCCTATTCTTCATTGCCAAGATAGGAGAGCACCCATTCTCTTGTGTCATCGCTGCTAAGATTTCCAGGTACCTTTGTCTTTCCTATAAACATTTTGAAGTCTAATTTATCAGTAATTTCCAATCTGTGGTCCAAAGTAATTAATGATCTGTACGGGTTCTATAGATGTTGTTTTTTACTGGCACCATAATAAAACAAATTGTCTAAAATCATATAAAGGTAATATTAAGATTTTGGTGGTTTGAGGCCTCATGAGAACCCAAGAATCTTAAAAGTGTTGGCAATACCACAAAATTTCAGCCATTGAAATGATGAATAAATATAAAAGAGTTTTTTTAATGGGTTCTTTAGAAACAATATTGGGAGGGATGTCTGTCATGGTGCCCACAGATGTCATGTTACTGATACTTAGTATACGTGATAGTTCTCAAAAGCTTTTACATATGATGTAGTGGTCCATATGAAGAAAAGCATTGGGAAAAACATGCTGTATTTATCAAGTCAATGATATATGTTTGTGGACAAAATATCTAGGAAATTGATAAGAGATCTAAACGTACAGAAGTCATGTTGGCTTTTCTTTAGCAAATTGTTCTTTAATAAATTTCACAATAGCTTCTCTTAACACTTTCAATGACCAGTCACTGATGGTGTTTTCCATCAAATCCTGGCAGGGTCAGCTTGAGGCATTTCCCATCTTCAAGCAACAAACTATGTATTACTCCTCCCATTTCATATGTAAGTCCAGTGGATTTTAGATAATTTTTCCTTCAGTACTTGGTTGCTGCCTTCTGGGGTCCTCCACCCAATCAGACAAGATCTGGCTGTAACACTAGACCTAAAATGTAGGATTGCCTTGCCTGAACTATACACGATTGAGGGAACACATGGTAAACGTCTCCAAAGATTTGGATGACTTCTTGTAGACTATGGAACATGCTTATTCTTGACTGTGCCAGAGAAAGGGACAGCTAATAGAAGCTGCAAATAGAAAGAAGGCAGAGTTTAGTAAACACCAAGATATGCCTTATTAGTTCAAACAGTGTGAACATGACACAGCTTGCCTTAGAGGTGGCAAGTTCAACCCTAATGGATCTTTTGAAGCAGTGGTTAGATTATCATCTGTCAAGACTGCTGAAGTAGCATTATTTCTTGCACTCAGGATAGACCAGATACAAAATTTGTTACACTCCAAAAGTGATTAGACTCAGACTTGAACTTCAGAGGAAAGTTGTTTGGTTATATTAATTAATTATACCTTCCCAATTGCTGGATTCTCCTTTCTTTTGCATCGCATTTTTAAAAATGTCTGTTCAAATAATGTCAGATCTAGGCACAGACTGTCAGAAAATCCATGGCATAAAATTAATTGGAAAAAAAATCCTACAAGGCAGCAGTAGCCAGGCATTATTCTGTTGAATGTACTCATGAAATTGCCAGGAGTCAGCCTCAACTCAAAGCAGACTTTACCTTAATCTGCCCTGCATCAAAGTAAGAGTGTTTGCTGTCATGCTTAAATATGTATTGTTTAAAAAAATCTGGGCATTGCAAATTCATAAATACATTCCAGAAGCTGTGCTGCAAGAAGTTTGTGTGTAAATAATCCTTCCACATTCATGTACACATACTTAAGGCATATATTCAAAAAATAAGGGGTATTCCTTTGGTCTATCAAGCCAAAAATGGGGAGCAAACTGTACCTTTAAAACAGTGGAATAAATACCAGGCAAAAAGTCTATTATAAAGTATTATTGTTAGAATAGAATAAAAGGAGCATCGGGGGATGTTTGTTTATTAGTGCGCTGATCTAATTTCTCAGATCTTCTCCCCGTTCTTGGATTTCATTTTTAAGGGAAGACTTTCTGTCCCCAGTACATTACTTTCTTCCAAGGAATGTAATGAAGAAAATCTTACTCATTCATCCAAAGTCTGCAAAAGGAGACAGGAAAAAACAGGAAGATAAAATAAAGGCCCGATGTCAAAACTTTGAGACAGCCAGCAGTAGCTGCTGTGCTGCTGCAGCATAATAAGGGAAGTACGAGGGAAACACCCTCCATTAGATCCCTTATCGCAGAGAGGTCAGGGGCAGACAGCACGGGACTGCTTCTTCCTTAGAATTCAATTTGCTGAGCTTCTTTCTGCTACATTTCAAATCCTCAGGCTATTTTTCACCGAGGCTCTGGGCCTTGTGTTTGGAGCGTAATTAATAGCTTCCAAAAAATCCAGCTCCTCTCCGAGGCCCTCTCTTGCCCACCCAGGCATTCCATTCACTGGTGTGGTATGAAACATCCGTTTACCATCATCCTACTGAGGGCTGTTTTTTCCGCCTAATGTAGCCCCCAGTAGGACTCCGAGCAAACATGAAAGCAGCTGAAGGAACCCTTTAATGAAGTTAACCTGCTGGAACCAAGAGGGTGGCTGAGAAGAAGTGCACTTTGAAAGACTCGGCTGAATTAGAGCGAACTTTAAAAGAGGAAAAGAAAGGAAAATGGGGAAAAGAAAGGGGATCCATTGCCTCTGTACTGTTGAGGTATTGAGAGAAATAATATTGACAACCTTAGATTTGGCCTCATTAAATTCACGTGCTTGGGTTCAAAGCTTTTTTTCTCCCCCCCCCCACTTTTCCTTTCTTTTTTTCTTCCTTTCTTTCCAGCTCACTAGTGTTTAATTCCATTGTTCTAATACAGATTCAACATTTTTATGTTTCTCTAGCTAACAATATCATATTCACTTCTTTCTTTCCCTCCCTACCCATAGTACTTCTACAGACTGCCTCACAACACGTTTACCTTTGTTCCTTATTTGCACTGTTTCTGTCTTTGATAGTTTCTGGTCTGCCGTCCTCCTCCTATCTCTGCTCTGCCTGCCTTTTTCTAGTTTTCTTCTGGTTTCACTCTTTTCTGGTCACAGCTGCCCCCTGATGGCTTCCAGATATATAGCAGTTTCAAGGCAATGGGAGGTGAGGGAGCACTAAAAGCTTTGCCCACCAAGGAATTATAATAGTGCTAATTAATTTGAATGGAGGCAGAGAAGCACTGCAATCCCGATAATCTTAAAAAACAAATGTAATTTTCTTTCACTGCATACCATATGCTAAGGAAGGAAAGGAGAAAGACTATCCAAGAGGAGATAGTTCAGCCACAAAGAATGAGAAAAGGTGGCTTCAACCGTTCCTTCCACTTTTGAAGCTCTTTCGGATGTCTTTTGGCAAATTGAAATCTATCTACCAGACTCTCTTGCAAATTGTGAGACTACAAAAGCTGCTTTGGGTTCATTGGAGGAAATCCAAGAGAATAATTGAACAAGTTTGAGGCGAGGTCGCTGTTTGGTTAAAGAGATGCCTGACCTGATGGCTGCTTCAGTAAGCCAAGCCATTCCTTGGAGGCTCTTTTTCATACATGCATACATGCTTTTTCATACATACATACAAGAAAAAAACACATTGGTCAGCCTAAGGATTAGAACTAAATAATATATGTAAAATACTCTTGAACAGTTTAAGTGCCATGGATATTTAACCATAATTATTATGTCACAACGAAGTTGGTCTCAAATACTGACTTTAGAATCTATGATATATGTACTATGAAACAAATTTCGATGATTAGCTCCTGCCTACTGACAAAAAATGGATAACACATGTACCTGAAAATACAATAAATGTTTTAAACTCTCTAAACCCATTAAAATGCAAAGCAAACAAAACAGATGAACCAGCCCTATCACTTCCCATGTTATTTTTTTTCTCTGAAGCTCTTATAGGAGAGGCAGAAAGTGAAAAGTAACTTTAATTTGAGCTACCCTGTGGTCTCTTTGAAGCCGAAAGGTTCTCTTCTCCACTTTTATTCTCTTTCCAGAGTCAAGATTGCTGGTGGCAATTACAAGTCCAGGGTTTGAACATCAAGAATACATGATGCTCACAACCAGTCTTCCTATCTTCTAGTGCCTACCCAAAGTTGGTTTGGCATCTAACTGAAGGACAGACTCTATGGTGGAAGATGCCTAGGCATGCTGTGTTTCGTTATCTTTTCAGTAGTATTGGGGCCTGAGCTTGAACTCTTTGTAATCAGTCCTGTCTAGAAGCCCTTCATATCCTTCAATCAAGGAGGAATCATAACCCAGGCCAGTGACAGAACACAATGTTTTCTTCCCCAAAAATTTATCCTTTACAACTGCCCTGTAAGGTTAAAGCAGACCAAGATCAAGCTCCTAGTCCAAGTGACACTCATCATTTAAGGATTTTCTGCCAGAAGTCTCTTGGTTACTGAGGAAAAACACTGCAAAAATGTGTTTCCCAGAACACAAATCTTCAGACAAGTAAACTATGAAGTAATTATGAAAGAATTTCAACTACTGCTCTGCAACAAATGTGAGCTCTGCAAGAAGATTCACTCCTCTTGTGACACTTTTTTTGTGCCTGTTCTATGTAAAGAGCCACAAAGGACTTTCTTTTGGGCAGGAGATAACAGTTTTCATCTGATCTTTAGTTGTGATAACAACCCAATAGGTTGTTTCAGGTTCACCATAATCTAGTTGTTTCATTGTCATCATGTCAGAACTCAATTTTTTCATTAATTCCAATCCAGCATTCTAACTAAAATAGTACTCCATCTCCAAATGATATCTATTAATAGATAAGTAATAGTACAGTTTCCCAAGTGCTATTTATAAATACCCAGCTGAAACTTTCTTAATTAAAAGATTGTGCCACCTGGATGCCTATTTTTTAAATAGTCCAGATATTAATTTAAAAATATTCTACCAGAAGGACAGCAAAGTGAAGTCATGCTTCTAACCAAGTGTCACCAAGGAAACTCCGGGACGAAGGTCAACAAAAATGGATACATATACACCTATATTTTGTATTACTCTTTAAAGGAATTTAGCCACAAGAGTTGTCAGACATTTCATATACTTATAATTTACTATCTGCCATCATGAATAAAATTTTGTCTTGCTACATAAGTAAGTTGCCCTATCAAGCTATTCTGATACATTAACCCATTAGGAAATTGCACATGGACCTTTGTCTAACTCTCTGTAGATTACACTCCCAGAAGGACTAGAACGAAGACAAATGCACACACACAAATTGTGGATTAATATGAAATATTTTCCTTCAAAGTCAATATTTTCCCCAACTTGCCCAAATTCAATTTCAATTCAGTTTTTTATTATATTCTTTAGCCAGCAAACCAAACTGCCAATCTAATAAGGGTCCCAGTTGTAAATTGATTGATCCCACATCCGTGTACTCTCCCTCCCTCTCTTTCTTTTATGTGTATGACTTCCTCTTTGCATGCAATCCTTGGCATGATCACTGAGTGAGAAAGAAGAAAAAAGAAGATTCCATCATCAATGCCAGAAATTTATTTCAACAGTACCTTTTCTTACAATGGAAAGTTGGTTTTTTAGGAGTGGGAGAAATTAATGCACTTCCATGCTGGGTTGTTGTGCCAGTTCACAATTAATTCCAGACCTGTCCACTTTCATATCATCAGTTGATTTCAAGTGGCTGGGTTGATTTATTATTAGCTGTCTACACTAGATTTGAAATTGCAGTCAAGCTGATCTTTTTGCTTGAAATATTTCAGCTCTGTAGAACTGGTAGGTGGTCCATTTTCCCCCACTGCCAGAAACTCTTGCCTCATCCTGACTCTTTTCTTTTTTTCTCTCCATAGCATTGTTTTCATTGCTTTAGAGTGGGCAGAAGTGAAGGTGACACTGAGTCAACTTTGCATAATCTGAGAAAGTCTGAAAATATGGAATATGGAATTCTATCCAAGGTATGTCATACAGTAAAATCAAAGCCTTTTGTGACCTAGGAAGCAAGGAGAATATAATAGCTTAGCCGCACTTAAAACATGATGTATAGTCATTCTTGCAGATCTGGAAGAATTTCACTGTGTTTACTTGACATACTTTACAAGCAATCCAAGATGCCACATTGAACTGCATGTGTGTGCCTTCAATTCAATGTTGACTGCCTGGCCCTAGACTCATCCCCATCTATTTTTTTTTTCAAAAAGTTTGTTCTTGTCTTCTTTTAGGGCAGACAGAGAGAGTAACTGGCCCAAAGCTGGCTTCGTGCCTACAGAAGACTAAAACTTACAGTCTCCTGTCTAGTCTGGTACTTTAACCATTACTCCAAACTTGCTTTTCTACAATGAAATGTGGAGAAGCAAGCATATTACTGAAATATGCAAGTAATATTTGAAATATGCAAGAAATATGCAAAATAAGCAAGCATATTTTGTTAAACGTAGTGAGTTCTTCCAGCATACTTCTTTCTTACTTATCTTATAAATTCCATTGTTTACTCTATGTTTCCATTAAACCATTTATCTTTCTTAGGTTTTCTTTCCTCTAGCTCTTATTTGGACATATAGCTAACACAATGAGTCTCAGTCATGGATTTGTTTCTCAGAAATCTATATCCCACTTTAACTATTTGATAATGCAAATCAAATCAATCAATCCATCAACTTATTGGTAACCTTTCCCAACTTGTTACTTGCAAATACAGAATTGTTGGCCTGCAAAAACCTTTTGCTCCATTTATTTCAAAAAAGGTAGTCTATCAATCTGGAGGACACCAGGTTGTTTCAGCCCTTCTATTTAGTGCAGCCCCACTGCTATATGAAGAGGAGAGAGACATAAAGTTTGCCTTGTGACAGAAACCAATCTAATCTGGCAACATGGCAATCTGCATAACTAGAACCATTGACTCAACCTCTTCTCTCTTCTGCCCCAGTGCAGACTGGCTCATTCTAACAGAGTTATTTTGTGACTGTTTGAAAAGGTGAATGTGTTAAGACTTTCACATATATGTGACAAGACTGAGAAGCAGGATATAAGTATCATCCACTGTTGTGGCTTGTTCCACAATGACAGAATGGTGACAAGTTATTAATTCTTAAGATAAATTCTTAATGTTCTAGAAACAACAAAGATGTGAGATGTGAAAGAAGAAATCCGTTTCACCCAGACTGGGAATGGAGCAAGACAGGTTCCCAATTTGAAGATACCCTTTTGCGAGAGAAAATTATTTCCCATAAAAACTTCTTCCAGCTAAAATTTATTCCAGATTCTGAAGTAAACAAACTATTAAAGAGCAATTAAATTACATATTGTCCTATTTTCTGAGAGGTTTTATGGAGGATTTTCATACACTGAGATGGAAAGGTTGGGGAGGGAGACTATTAGTGATGGTGTGTTAAGGCTTTAATTCCAGTGAAAGTGACATGCCCACTTTAAATGAGGAATCTGCTGAAGTCAGTGTAAATGTGGAATCAAGATCCAGGTCAAACTCAGTAGCTCCGATCAATCATCTCTGTAGTTGCACTGCATCCAATACAACCCCAGGCACTTAGATTCTCACAAAACAGAAAACTGATAGAAGAATGTAGTTGTAGCCAACGTATCTAAAGGCCCTGTCACACTGCCCAACGGATGCAAAATGTTTGTAAAAAGGACACAGCGGACGAGAAAAATGTTCCATCTGTTGTTATCCGCTCTCAAAAGGGGCAAAAATTTGCATAACCAGAGCGGACAACACGGAAAGGAACGGATGGGGGGAGGACGTAGGGTGGATGGAAAGCGGATGCTCCACGGAAGCCTAGTGGATGGAAGCGGATGGGAGTGGATGGCACATCCGCAAGGCTTCCGGGGGAGTGCAGCAAAGTGGAGGCGGAACGGATACAGCGGATGCAGAGCGGATGAAGCAGATGCACAGCGGATGCCGAGCAGATGAAGCGGATGCAGAGCGGAAGCGTAGCGGATGCCTAGAAGATGCCTAGCAGATGCCTAGTGGATGCCTAGCGTTCACTGCGCATGCGGGGAGGATGCATTGCGTCAGCCCCGCGGATATAAAGGGAAGCAGCTCCCAAGCAGGTCACCATTCAGAGGAAAGACCTGCTTCCAGACACAGCTTACCAGCCAGCCAGCCAGCCAGCAACCCCACAACCATGGGGAAGAAGGGAAAGCCTCAGCCATCTGCTGCCAGCCCTGGCAAGAGGGACAGGGCCACCATCCCACCCCCTGGCTCTTACTCTGCTTCTGCTGGGGCTTCTGAAGCCCGGGCTCACTCTTCTGGGGCTGGGGCTTCTGCTGATGCTGCTTCTGGAGGAGCTGCTTCTGCTGATGCTGCTTCTGGCGGTGGTGCTTCTGCTGGTGCTTACTCTGCTGATGCTGCTTCTGATGGTGGTGCTTCTGCTGGTGCTTACTCTGCTGGCACTGCTCCTGGTGCTGGGGCTTCTGCTGGTGCTTACTCTGCTGGCACTGCTCCTGGTGCTGGTGCTTCTGCTGGTGCTTACTCTGCTGGCGCTGCTCCTGGTCCTGCTGGTCCTGCTGGTGCTCCTGGTCCTGCTGGTGCTCCTGGTCCTGCTCGTGCTCCTGGTGCTGCTGGTGCTTACTCTGCTGGTGATCCTGGTCCTGCTGGTCCTGCTGGTCCTGCTAGTGCTGCTGGTGCTTACTCTGCTGATGATGATCCTGGTGCTGCTGGTGCTGCTGCTGCTGCTGCTGCTGGTGGTGGTGGTGCTGCTTTTGCTGCTACTGTTGCTGCTGCTGGTGGTGGTGGGGGTGTGGAGGAGCAGCCCCTACAACCTGGAAGCCCCTCTGATGAGGGCCCATATGGTCCTGCCAAAGGGAGGAAGAGGCAGACGTGAGAACGGGAGAGGAGGCAACACAACATAAAAGAGGAACATGAGGATGAGGTGCTAGAGTGGCTGAGGGAGAACGAGTATCTATGGCGGAAGGGACACAAGCTCTATAGGGACACCAAAAGGAAGCAGGCTGCTTGGAGAGAGAAGGCGGAGATCCTGGGCTACACTTCGGAGGTCCTCCTCGGCTGGTGGAAGCACATGCACACCTGGTACGGGAAGCTGCACCTCAAGAAATCTGGCCAGGCCGCGGTCAAGCTGACGGGCAGAGAGACCTATGTGATGGCCAAGTGCAGCTTCCTGGAGGGTGAGATCCGCCACCAAGAAGCAGCCCCTCTCACAACCCTCTCTCTCAGGCAGCCTGCTGAGAGCCAGTCCTCTTCTGGCAGAGAGTCAGCTCCTTCACAACCCTCCAGACCAAGATGAACCTGCTCCCACCCAGTCCAGGTCTGCTTCTCCACCCCAGGTGATGTCACTGTCCTTCCAAAGCTTTCCACAGGCCCTCCCCTACCAAGGCTATGGCTACCATGAGGTCCAGCAGCACAGGCAGCAGCCCTTCCCAGTCCAGGCACATGTAAATCGGACACCACCGATGCCACCCATGCCACCGATGCCACCCACACCACAGATGCCACCGACACCAGTCCTCACCCAGCTGCAGACCAGACAGCCCCACTACACTGCTCCTTCCTCCACCCCACAGCCAAGCCCGGCCTCAGTACATCTGTCGTCGGTATTGGGGCAAACACCTCATGTCATGGAGGAAGGGGCTCTCAACATCACGGGGCTGAGCCAGCTCTCTGAGAGCTTCCTCCACACACCGTTCCCTGTTGTCCTCTCGGGACCAGGCACCCCAGTGGCACTTCAGACCAGCACTCCAGCAGCAGTCACCTCCACAGCACCTGGACCCTTCACCCCTGAGACTGGGCACGCCTCCGAGTGACCAAGAAGAGTGCCAGAGACTGGGTGGCTACCTGTTGACTTTATTTTTGCTTTGGACACTTGATTTGGGTCATTTTTCTTTTACAGCTTGTTATTAATAAAGATTATCTTTGCTTCACACACTTGCTTCATTTATTTTATTAAATAAAGTCTTGGTGGAAACTTTTAGAAATGGTTTAAGCCTTTGCATGCTTGTGGGATGGGTAAGGATAGCAGTGGGATGGGCAGGGATACCTTTGGGATGGGTAATATCTGTGGAATGGGCAGGGATACCTGTGGGATGGGCAGGGATACCTTTGGGATGGGTAATAGCTGTGGGATAGTTAAACCTCCAGTGCAAGCATAGTGGGACTGTATGGTCCACCCTCCCAGGTGCCACACCTATGGCCCTGTATTATCAATAATAATGTAATCATTCATCCACACATGTCAACATAAACACAACTCTTTATTAAATGCCCTGTTCATTGTAGGCCCACCCAACATACATGGCCCAATCTCATCCATGTGATGAGACAGGCTGAAGGAAGCATCCATTAATCATCTATCATCCTGTCTTGCCACTCCACGCTCCAGCTGGGGAGTTGCACCAGTGTCTCAGGAGGTTGCGTTGCTTCTTCCCTTCACGTGAGGCTCTGTTGGGGCCTTGCACATCCACAGTGTCTATCAGGTTTCGCCCTTGCCTCCATTCCCCAGGCTCCATGTCCCCATTGCCTTGTTGGAGGTCCACAAGCCTGTTCTGCAAGACTGGGTAGCGGGTGCGCATGAGATTGTGCAGGATGCAGCAAGCTTTCACGATCCTCTTCATGGTCTCTGGGCGATGCTGCATGGTGGTGAGAAGTACCTGGAACCTGTTGACCAGGATGCCAAAAGCATTCTCCACCACCTGCCTTGCCCTGGACAGCCTGTAGTTGAAGATGCTCTCTTCACGGGTTGAGGTGTCTTGAAGTGTCGGGCTTCATGAGATAGGTTCTGAGGAAGAAGGCGTCATCACCAATAGTGAAGTAGGGCACATCTTGCGTGTCGTTGGGCAGGGGGTCTGGATCTGGGAAGCCCATGATGAGGTTGCCTTCCAGCCCCTCCTTGAGGTCACTGGCATTGTATACCTGGGCATCTGAAGCTGAGCCGTTGCCTGAAGCATCGATGTACATGAACTTGTAGTCAGCATCAACCATGGCGAAGAGGGTGATGCTGAAGAAGCCCTTGTAGTTGAAATAAGTGGACCCTGACTTGGCTGGAGCTTTGTAGGCCACGTGCTTGCCATCTATGGCTCCAACGGTGTGGGGGAAGTTCCACTTCTGATACCACTGCTCTGCAACTTTCTTCCAGCCTTCTTCAGTCGAGGGGCACTGGAGGAGCTCCTCCAGGTATTCTTCGATGATGGCCTGCACCACTTCTCTGACCACAATGCTGATGGTGTTGTGTGGCACCCTCCAGCTGTACTGTATGCTCCTGTAGGTGCTCCCTGAGGCCAGGTGGCGCAGAGTCAGTGCCACCTTGAGCCCAGGGTCCAGGCTGGGCTGGAGGTTGGTGTTTGCCTTGCTCAACCTGGTCTCAGCTGCTCCACAACTTCGTCAAACATGGCTGGAGGCATCCTTATGAAGTTCTGGAATGCACGAGGGTCTTCGTTCCTCAGCTCCACCATCAGCTTGTTGTACAGTCCGTACTCTGCTCTTCTCCCGATCCATCTTTGGACCCAGACACTTCTTGGCCTTTTCTTCCCGTAGAACAGTTGAAAGAGTCTGTAGAGTCTGTAGGCTTCACACTGTTGCAGAACGATGGTGGCTACCAAAAGGAGTGTGTGACGATCCATGGTGGAGATGACTGGATGCTGTGGAAGAGCAAGAGCCAGATGAAGGCTGCAGAGGTCTGCACAGCAGGGCTGCTGGACTGAAAGTGAGATCCAGGTGAGTTCCTCCCCCTTTTTATCGGAAAGATAGGTTTTCCACTATGTGTCCTTTTGCATCCTCTAGGCTCCTCTAGAGATCTTTAATATCTGAGATAGGTCCCCTCTGCGAATGTTTTTTCCATTTTAAATGCTTTGTATGCGAGCTGCATCCACTTTCATCCTTTCTCCATCCATGCTACTAATGCTGCGCGTCCGTTCCGCGTCCATTTCGCTTCCTCCCTGTGTCCACTTTCCGCTGGAGCAGATTTGAGTTGCGCAGATGCGCAGCGGATGCCTAGCTGATGTAGCGGACACGTAATGGATGATGACGGATGCAGAACGGACGCATTGGATACATTTTCCGCTCAAAAAGTTTTGAGCAGCTCAAAACTTTTTGAGCGGATGGAACCTCAGTCGACGGATGCTGGACGGGTAGAGAGGAAGAAAAACGTACGCAGTGAGTACAGAACGGATGAATCACGTTAACCAATGGATGGCAAGTGTTTCTCTCCATTTACATCCTCTTTCCATCCGTTGGTGCAGTGTGACATGGGCTTCAAGTACATAAACTTTCCAAGTCTAGGCAGGACTGGGAAAAGCCGTAACTATGTGGTAGAGTTGTGCATGCAGAACAGTATGGTTAAACTGAGAAAGATACAATCTAAAACTCTGCTAATAGTGAGAGTTGCAAAACATGAGCTGAATAGGATAGGCTTATTTGATTTAACATAGCTTTAATACATCTGGGGGTTGGACTAGAAGACATCTGAAGTCTTCTAGCATTCTATACTGATTAATTAATTTAGTTTCCAGGGCTCTTATTATGCCCTATAGCTACAACTGCTGTCTTCCTCTCTTCCTCTCACTTTTCTTCCTTTATATAGTAGATGATGAGGGCAATTCTGGAGGCCCAGGCAGGGTGTGTTTTGAAGGTTTCTCCCCTCAAAATAGCATCTTAAGCCTACAGGAAATTTCATGTCCATATTTTGACAGTACATGTGCTTTTTGTGTCACTGTTTTGGGAAATTCTGGGAATGACAAAATGAGAGCTGAAAGATTCACTTGGCACTGTGTGTTGCCCATTTCTTCTTTGTGATGTGGACATCATTCATTGTACAACATCGTAAACACAAACTTTACACTAGTAAATCTCCTATTGCATTTGACAGATCATCCTACTAAATATGTTTAGGGTTATGCCAGTTTTAATTATGATGTTCTCCCACTCTCCTTCTTAATGGATGTGTTTCACCACGCTCAGAAAATACATTTTTGTTATTACAGATAGGAATTTGGAGGAATTCATAGATAACATGCAAAAACTATGTTATAGTTTCCTAGAGCTAATTATAAGTGTATAAACAAACAAATAAGCCATGCATGGCTAGCTTGAACAGAATCTAACCATAAATTAGCCATTAAAATGTCATACTTTCATGCTGAAAATTCACTGAATTATACTCCCATTTTCATTAGCAAACTATTCATTAACAAACTATTAATGGCAGGTGAGACAGAAAAAAAATGAAATGTCTATATGGTTTAGAAAAAAAATCAAGGTAAAATTTACAATTATTTAACAAAAACCTGGTTAAGGAAGCATGTACATGGATGATAGTAAACTTTCCTAAGTGTTTTCTTTATATGATGGATCACAGCAATATATAGATTTTATTAGTAAGAATCAACTACCACAATTTGCAGTTATTATTCATCAATCCAAAGAAACACCACTGACTTCAAAATGCCTTGGTTTCATTTGTGTCTTTTATCATGCAGGGGAAATGGATTATTAAATCTCATCTCTTCAGATGTGCCAAACATGATTTGTACAACATCTAAGGAACCAAAAGAGTTAAATTTTATCTTACCAGCTCTTCCTGGTGTCCTGATTCCTTGCCTTTTGTCCTCAATAATAATGTGTGAATTTTCCAAAAACAACATGTTTGTTATTTAGTTAATGTCTAAATCACACACACATCCAGCCTGTTAAATTATTCTTGGTTCAGAACAAAACTGAACATTAGATTATATAAAAAACTCCCCTTAGACATCTATGACAGAGTTTGCAATGTTTCAAGTGAGCAGGTGCAATTTGTCATAAAGACAAAAATATATCATTATCAGATGGTTTTAACAGAACTTTTTATAAGCTGTACTAAAAATGGGCCAGATCAGTTGAGAAGTTCTGTGCAGTGCAAAATTAAGCTCCCAAAGAAAAACAGTGAGTCATCCTGGGAAAATAATTATCATTTATTTTCTAGGTTTAAAATGTTGAATAATCCCAGTAATCCTTACAGGTCATCCAATATCCCCACCCTCCCCCAAAGAAGAGAAATTGCCTAAAGCAGGTAGTACAGTAGCTAGAAATTCTACAAATTTCATTTGAAATTCATTTGAAGAAAGAAGTTTAATTGTGGAAAATTTTTCAATAAAACAATGAAAAGTGGTTGAGTAGTATTTGTCAAAAGAGAGGTGGAAGGGAAGAGAAGCGGGTGGGACATTGTCAGGGTTGGTAAAAACTGGAAAGAAAAAGTAAAAGATATGATACAATTGTCCAATAATCTTGATTTTTTTTTCTACAATCACAAAGTGTTTTGACAGGTTTAGCTTAGTGATGGATTGCCTACTAAAATGAATGAATATGAGATATACAATATGTAAATGTTCAATAAATGTAAAACGAAAGGGACAATATTCTCCATTACAAAGCTGGTAGGACTGGAGATTGCACCTTGTGTGCACAGATTGCACCTGGTGTGCAATCAGGTATCAGAACTTTTCAAACTTCAAGGAACAAGAAACTGCACAAGGGAGAAGGGGAAATGCAACTGATTACAGGTCTGGCTCCCATGTTGCTACTAGTTTAGTTTTCGGAAAAAACTTCTGCAGCTCTTCAGAAAATTAATTTGAGAACAAGCAATCCTTACGTTTGGCCTAAATGTTAATATGACCCTTTAATGGCAAATCTTTCTGGGTGCTATTGTAACAAAGCAAAAATCCAATGAAATTAGCATATGGAAATGTGAAAGCATCATTGTGGAGTCTGAATAATCTTTCCCAAAACTGGTACTTTTGCTAAACTGCAGGATGATCTCTTTTACCCTCTGCAAAGGTTTAGATAAAGTGCTTTTTTAAGGGACTACAACATTTTACACATGCCTTAGGGATTCTGAGAATAGAAATAGAAATGAAATAGACTAGACTAGACTAGACTAGACTAGACTAGACTAGACTAGACTAGACTAGACTAGACTAGACTAGAAGCTGGAAGGGATCTTGGAGGTCTTCTAGTCTCATCCCCTGCTCAATCAGGAGAACCTATATCCATGATGGCGAACCTATGGCACACATGCCAGAGGTGGCATGCCTCAGTTCAGCTTTGCCATGTACACATGCACGCGCACCTCCCACCAACTAGCTGGTCTTCGGGTCTCTGCCGTGCATGCGTGGGAGGCAGGGTGCATGCGGGGGCGAGGTGCATGCACGAGTCAGGTGCATGCACAGGGGATGCATGTATATTACATTTTGGAGATGCGCACACGTGTGTGCACTTTGGGCACTTGATGCCAAAAAGATTAGCCATCACTGACCTATACTATTTCAGATAAGTGATTGTCTAGCCTCTTCTTAAAAACCTCCAGTGATAGAGCACCCATGATTTCTGGAGGTAAGCTGGTTAATTGGTTCCACTGGTTGATTGTCCTCTCTGTTAGGAAGCTGCTTCTCTCTTTGGTTGCTTCTCTCTTTGGCTGCTTCTCTTTGGTTAGTTTCCTTCTTCAGCAACAGAGTGGTCAATGTCTGGAATACTCAACCTGGGTTTCTTCCCCAAACCCCCAAAACTTTAACCTTAGACTGTCTACTATTGACCTCACCCCTTTCCTAAGAGGTCTGTAGGGGGTGTGCATAAGCACACCAATGTGCCTGCCATCCCTGTCCTTTTGTTTCTTTTATTTTTCTTATATGTACCCATTTCATGTATTCATAACTATGTTTTTTTTTACTTATACCTATTATCTTGTAAGCAACTGACAAACCAAATAAATAAATAAAAATAATTTCCAATCATTTTTTTAGTCTTGTGCTTTGGAGAATAAATTGCAGCAGCCCCTCAAATACTGCTATCATGTCATCCCTAATTCTTCTTTTCTTTAGACTAGCCAGACCCCAAATCTGCAGCTGTTCTTCATATAGTTTAGACTCTAGGCTATACTGTACATTAGAAAGTAAGAGAAAGGGAGAAGAAATTAAGGTTTGATTGATAAGCAGCAGCGTAGGGGAAAATATGCTTCTTCTGTACAATTTTCACAACCAGGAAAAGCTACAGAGTGTTCTGCTTTTTTAACCAAATTTAGCAACTCATTAGATTAAGTAAAAAGTATACTAGATAAATAATTTCTAATTATTTACTAGATAAATAATAATTTCATAAAGACATAATTTGTCCATCTCTCTGAATTACAGATTTTGATTCAAAATACTAAAGTGCACACTTGAAATTAAAACAAGAAAATGGATATTAATGTATCCTTCGGATAGCCACATGTTTAAAAAACACAAAAACTATACCACATCTTCCTCAGAGGTTGCATTTCTCATTAATTACCTTGGCCAAATATTTTAATCTAGTAAATTTGGAAGGTGTCAGCTCGGGGAAAGACGAATTTAAGCCATCTGTCTTCCAATCTTTTTTAGAATAGTTTTTGCCATAAAATGAAGGCACACTCTTCCTCAAGATGGGCCCAGCTTCTGGTAACTATCAGGCCATACCTGCATTGTTTTCTTAGCACCAACAGGGAGACAGTTTCCATTGCCCTCTTCTGGTGATGCTTTTGGGCCAGTCAACTGTGAGATTTCATGGTGAGGTTTTATGGGTAGCCACCAGGTACAAGCACTTGAGCACAGTAACTCTTCTTGTCACAGCATCATGAATTTTTTTTTCTTCATCTGCCAGTTTTACCACCCCTATATATTTTCCTTAACACTGTATTCTTTTTAGTTTTGACTTCATATCGTTCTTTGGAGATTCAATCAAAACCTTGGCTTTTCCATGGATCTTTCAACTACTCTAGCACAAAGACAGTGTCTAAGTATTGCAATGAAGTGTGTGATTTCCCCCTTTTGGGGGGGGGGGGAAAGACCTATGTGGATGCAAGCAATTCCAATTCTAGGCTTTAAATGAACTCACAATACTCGTTTTTGTTCTTGGCATTGAAGAATACTTGAATACCAGCTACCTCCATGTGTCATCAGAAATATGTCTCAGTTCAGTAACATGTACTTCCAAATGATTTATATAACGACCAACATTAGAACTTGATTGACTGTCCTGACTGACTTCTACCTACCTGCTAGTTCATAATGACTAGTCTTGTAGAATAGCTGGCAAAACTGGAGTCCATGATTGGCATATTGTTTGTTCAACCTACTTTAGGAATTTTTTCAGAGCCTATGCTCCACTGGTCCGTCTGATGATGATTTCTCTGTTCTGAAAACTGGTGGAAACTGAGCAGCTCAGTCTTATAGGAACAGTAAGAAAGGGCCCTTTCTTACTATCCTTACAAACTGGGTCCAGGGAAGCCTATGTATGGACTGCACGTGGGCTTTCAGCAGATGCCTTGGGAGTGCTTTCAAAGCAGATCTTATGAGAAATACCAATGTGCTAACAGGCTTCTCATGACTGTTACCATAACTAGCAGTAGCATCTTGGCATATCCACAGGGTACCATGCCAGAGCTTGTCATAAGAATCAGCTGCTGTAGTTTAGTTGCATGTGTCCTGCCTGCTTGCCCTTCTCCTTCCCAGGCACCAGGCAGAAGTATGTGTAGGTGAGTGTGTGTGGGGAATAGGCTGCACCAGCATTTGTTCCAAGACCAAAACATCCCAAGATCAATGATGGGTGACTTCATGAGCACCTCCAGGAGCTCTCATCCAATATTTGCTAACTCTTTCTTCTGGGATTTGAAAGAAAACAAAGAGTTTCCCAGTCCAGAGCCTACCAAATCTCCCAAAAGGCTTCCCATACAAGTATTAACTGGCCCTGATCCTGCTTTTCTTCCAGTCCCAGTGGGGTCAGCTAGATGCCATGTGTGTATATCAGCACAGAGGGGTGAGGGGTGTGTGATGACAAAGTAAAAAAAAATTTAATCGAGACTTTGGATGAGAAATGCACAATGCCTATATTATGCTGATTTACGTCTGATTTCATTCTGCCAAAGGTAAGAGTTTTGTATAACTGGCAAGCCTGCTTTCTCTTACCCAAGCAAAAAACGGCTCCATTCTTTTTTTTTTTTCAACCACAAGTTATTTGAACCAATCTCGGTCTGAGGCTGAATCGTTATCATTTTCCTAGGGGTAAAATGCTGCTGGCAAGATTTATGCAAAAAAAAATCACTCTGCTATGTTGTAGCGCATAAGGTATCTCCTGCCAGCCTTTTAAGTGTTATTTGTCTCTCTCTTTGTGTGGGTGGTGTTTGGAGCTCAGAACTCCGGTTTATAGTTGGAGAAAGCTGTTAAGCATTGGAGCTATCACCTTCCGCCGACAGCCTGCGTGTATAATTTTAAATACCTATCACTTTAATGGAGGGATGCAATATGTAGCACGTTCACGCGACCTCCCGAGAGCTGGTGGGGAGAAACTCCCCTCCACACAAGCAGCCCCAGCCAAGACGCCCAGCGAGAAAGAGGCCTCCGCGCCGGACTTGTTGCTTCTCCCAAGAGCCGGGCCTGGGCTGCAGCCGAGAAAGTGGAAGCCGGCCTGCTGCTGCAGGAAAGGACAGAGCTTGCTTATGCCGCCTCTGCCGATCGCCGCGCCTTCGCTTACCCCGCTGGATCCCGGCCGAATTCTGAACGTGGATTGCGCGGCGCTTCGCGGGCTCTCCCGCCCGCCTCCCCTCCCCTCCCCTCTCGGTGTGTTTTGTTTAAATGAGAAACATAGAAGGGGCGGGCCCTGGTCGAGCGTGTAATCGGATAGCTCTGCCTTTCTGTCTGACATCCACACGCTGTTCTGCCTGAAAAGGCTGCGAGGAAGCCGAGGCGGAGGCAAAGAAAGAGAAGAGCAGCGAACCCCGCAGCAGCGTCCGCACAGCTTCAGTCAAGACCCCGCGCGTCGGAGGAAGGAGGAGGCGGCGGCTATAAAGCAGTACTGGAGGAGTCGTTTGCGGCGCCGCCGCATCCGGAAAACGCCTCTGGCGCGAAGCCGACCGGCAGCCGCCTGAGAGCTCGAACTGGAAGCAGCCGGGTGCCGCGGGCTGGGAAATCGCCCTTCGCCGGGAGCGCCGTTCGTTGCGCTCTAGCTCTCCGCCGCCAGGCTCGGGCGAGGACTGAGGGAGGGAGGGAGGGAGGGAGGGGTGCGCGGCTGGCTTGGTGCGATGCCAAGGCGGCCTTTTTTCGGCGGTTTTGCGAAGAACCGAGCCGGTGGTGCCCTGCGAAAGGCAACGCCGCTCTGAAGAACGGGGTTCTCTCGCGTGCTCTGGGCGTGCGCGGTTCTCTCGCTCCGTGTGTTGCCGGCTGAGCGGTTTCTTTTTCTGCTGAACGTCAGGAGTTCACTCCAGCTCGGCGATCTTTTGGGGAAGTGGGTTTATTGCGGGGCCGAGGGGAGGAAGCTCCAGAACGGATTGAAATCTCGGCAGAGGAAATTCTGGGACGGAATCCTCCCGGAGAGTTGCAACAGAAAATCCCGCTCTCCCTGACCCAGCGCGGCTTGGCAGGAATCGCTCTTTCCCCGTCAAGGGTTTCTCCATCCTCCCCGAAATGGATACAGTTCCTCTGCTCTGGGGATTTCTCCTTCTTCGTTTGGCCGGATCGGGAGTCTTGGGGCAAGCAGCAGGTAAGACCTAAGGATCACCACTTCTATTTTAAAAGACACTCCGACCCGCCTCTTCAACCGATTTCTTTCAAGTGAGATGGGGAAGCGACCAATCCGGGGTTACTCAACCAGATTCTGCTTCTACCTACGGCCGTAACTGCTCCTTTACTGAAAGCCCCACTTGAGTTGGTTGCAAAATGGATGATGACTTTGTAACCAACTGAAAAGTCTGGGGTTGTTTTTAGCTGTGCATGTCACATATGGAATAAATCAAAGATCTAAACATACCACCAAGTCTCCCTTGCTATATAATATTTGTGGAGGCGGAGAGAAAATATAACTTCTCCAAATCTGTCCTGTCTTTATAACAAAAAAAGCCATAATTCACTTCTAAACATGAGATACGTTTCAGATTTACATTTCTAAAATAAGAAAATTCCGACTGGGGTGGTGCTGGAAGGAAGATTCTTTTCTAGAAATAGAAAAAGTTTGCGTTTTCAAAATTGAATGAGTGGCTTGGATTCAATGAAAGGACAGCCGCATCTTTCCTGCTTAATATCTAAGAAATAGAGTCACCGAGGATATCCTTTGCATATGTTCCTGCCCGTGTACGCACGCGCGTGCAGGTGTACTTTCTTCCACGGGAGAAAGAACTTTATGTAGCAATTTTGGCTGAAAACCCTTGCAAAATGGTGAAACTTCTGGATGAAACTTACTGGCCAAAAGAGGTGCAAAGAAGGATCGAAGCAATCCATATGATGCATTTCAGGACCCCCAGTCTATTTCAAAGCGCAGTGAATTGTTAAAACCCTCTATTGCTTCTTTAAAACTCTTCCATCCTTGTTACTGAAACAAAAAGGGAGGCTGGAACTAATCTCTGATTACTGGCGAAGTGGGCGCACTGAACCCATCCGCCTTAATTACTCCTTTTGAGATATCAGAAGCTCCTTTTCTCTAAATTGGTTACTAAGCGCTCAGGGAAAACTCTGATAAAGCAGATCAGATCCACAAACAACAGAGGGGAAGAAGAGCCAGGAAACACAGCTTTATCCAGCGAAGTGGGGCAACTTAAGGTAGTTTCGAAATAACAAAGGGGGGGGGTCCCTATACCTCTAGCGCGAAGCGAATACAAATTGTTCGCTGCGAGGTTACAAGTCGATTCCAAAGAGAAACTGATTCAATTCGAGGCCTGCTTGGGCGCAGCGCAATTCTGCGCACGGCTCCAGCACTAAAAAATCTCTGGGAATTACATGGATTGTCGACCAGCATGCAGGGTGGCTCTCAACAATCAGGTTAGAATCAGGTTATGATAGGTTTTCCACGAATATGGCTTCATTTTACCGATGAAAGAAATCCGCCGCTCGCTAGGGCTTAGCCGAGCGCCAAAAAGCATGAAAGCTTTCCCCAAGGGTGGCTTGAGCTTTAGCAGAGCGCTTTTCTCACAGCCCAGAAAAACAGCCGAGCCACTCCACAAAGTTCGTACATCAAAACCCGGGATCTCTAAGTGGGTTTGAAACCTGGCTTTTTTTCTCTCTCTCTCAGACAACGAAACGTTGGAGGGATGCAGCGGGTGGGCGAGGACCAATTTCGGGCGGGTTACAAGGCAGGGTGGCAGGCGAGAGCTCAAAGCGCCGATCCAAACGAACCTGCCGGAGAAAGGATCGCTAAGGGCGGCGAAGTCAGGAACATAAGAGTGATGGGCGGGAGGGTTTCCTCTTTTTTTCAACGTTCAGATTACTTCAATCCCTCCCGACGCTCCTCCACATTCGAAATAGCAGCAGTCCCGTAATTCTCGTGCCTGTTCACCGGGAGAAGGCAGAGTCTGCGACCCTTCGCGAGCCCCACTGCAAAAGATGGCACTGGATATGCTCCCCGGGTCTCGCCGGGGCGGCGCTTCCCGCAGAGTCCAGGGCGTGCTACACGCCGCCACCGCTGTCGCTTTTGGCGAAGATGAGCTTTGCGGCAGCGCCTGCCGCCCCTCCGAGGTGGCGGGCAGAGAATTGCCTCGAGTCCCACCAGACGAAGCGGGCTTGCCCCAGTCTCACTCACTTTTAGGGACCTTTGGCGCTGCCCTCCGCTCCCCCTCCCTATTTAAACAGCTGGCTAGAAATCCCTTGGGGAGTTTGCGAGGCATCCGTGAGTTGGGTCCTCCGGCAATCTTCTCCCCGAGGCCAGTTGGGCCAGGCGGTGCCTTTGCTTTGGGGAGCGTCAGAGTTGGTTTGCGTCAGAGCTGAAGTCTGGGCGAGAGGGCTTGCGAGGGCCGCCCCACCGCCTGGCCTGGCCTGCCATGTTTTCTCAAACGAGCCTCTCCCGTCCTGGCGCATCTGACTATTGGATGCCGCAGAGCTCCTTAGGGGAAAGAAGCCTCCAAGGGTGGGCTGGGAGGATCACAAGACTCACAACAACTATGAAGCAAGCGGGTGCGGGGCAAAGGCTTGCTGAAGCGTGCTAATGCTGGCCCAGGCTGCGCTGTCTGACTCCCATTTGCTTCCAAAAGGAATGTACCAGGCTACCCACTCTGGAACTTGCAGCTGATGGAAATAGCCTCTCCCCACTCCGTTCCAGCCTGGGAAAATCCTAAATGGCCCGTGAGATGCAAGGGAAGCCCTTTCAGTTCTACAGGGGTGCTGGTCACTTGTTTGTGCCCATCATAAAGATCAAGAAGAGCCTCAAATGAAGGGACAAGAAAATAGTTCCCGAGATTCTGCTAAGTTATGCTTTGAATAACAACAACAACAACAACAACAACAAAAGGCAAATGGAGCATCCCTATCTGTTAGGTGAGCCCTTAAGCAAAGGTTTGGAAGCCCTGGCATGAGGATGAAAATGTCTGAGAGCCATTTATCTGCCAGAGAAGCCTGGAGGGACCCTTTTCCTTGCAGCTCTGAGTGGACTATAGCCACCTCAGCAGCAGTGGTTGAGGAATCTCCCCAGAGGAAGTTCTTCCCCCTCACCTCCCCAACCCATCCTGGTGATTTCAGGGAAATCAGCTATGAGATTGAAGTAATGCAGGGGGGAATAAGGGGGAGAAAGGGTGATGATTGTATTGTAAATACTGGCATTTCTGGATTCTTGGCAGTGGTGCCTTGCTGCAGTGGGTGGCTACCTTGAAGGCTGCAGTAGCCCTTTGTTAACAGCAGGCTGGGTTTTTAAAATCTCATCTCACCCCCGAGGTTGAGGCCATAGGAATGAGGTACTGGCAGATGTGTATTGCTGGTGTAGGTTTGCAGAGAATGCCCCTCTCATCTCTGCCCTTTTGTAAGCCCTGGGCATCTGTGGAGGCTGAACAACTGAGAGCCTTTTCACTTTCAGGGCTTGGCCATTATGGCAGAAGTGAAATTTCACAAAAGAATGTGTGTGTGTGTGTGTGTGTGTGTGTGTGTGTGTGTGTGTATATATATATATATATATATGTATGTATGTATGTATGTATGTATGTATGTATGTATGTATACACACACACACACACGCACACACACACATATATATATGTATGTGCATATATGTATGTATGAATGTATATGTATACGTATATGTATATGTATATAAATGCCTCAATGAATTTAAGAACAAATGATGATTGTGATGGTGTTACATTGTGGGTGTGAAGGGGAAGGGTGGGTTTTTAATTTGAATCCATATTACTAAATTGAAACAAAAAATCTAACCATCAGAAGTTTCTCTTTGGGGAAGTAAGAAGGGAAGGTAGGCTTGTTTACTGAAGGAATTTTTTCCAACAATCCTTTTTTTCTCTTCCCCAAAAGCATCTGTATAGGGAGTACTGTGGATGGGGAAGGAGTGGAGATTTAGCAGGTGGGGATTGGCAAAAGTAGCTTTTTGGTTCCTCTCAGCTGTTAGGGTTCTATGAATAAGGAGCTCTTCCATTTTCCTCTGCAGCTGTTGTCTTCTGAAAGTCCCTGCTTGTGCATTTGCAGGATTTGATTCAAGAACTGCAGATGTAGGAATCCTGTTCCCCCTACGATTCAATGATCTAAATTTTCTGGAGACTAGGAGAAGTTGTCCATATTGTTAAATCCCAGTCAGAGCTTGATGGAAACCAAATGGCATTGTTAACTGGTTTAGAAGAAGCCTTGGACTTTTGCCAGTGGGCCTGGTGAAACAGTCACAAATCCTGCTTTTCAGTGCTGCTTTTTGTGTTAAAACATGGCAGCTCAGGAGGTAGGTGCATTAGAAGCTCCTCTTTGCCCAATCCTTTTGCAAACTGAAGGAGGTGAGAGGCTGCTTGTAGAGACAATCATCTCTTTTGCCCCTTGGCATTGATTTGCATTTAAGAGATGCGATTTTCTTTCTTTTTTTTTTTTTTTGCAGGATTTAATATTTTGAGTAGGAGGCATTGTGTGATGACAAGAGGCATTTTGGGTTGCTTGCAAAGCCTTTGGACATTTTTAGAATGTTGAAAAACTTTTCTGGATAAGCCAAAGTGAAGGACTACGTTGCATGTTATGCTACCCATCAAGCAGTATATTGGTGTAGGAGTCTATCCATTGTGGAATCTCACCTTGAACTGTGAGATCAGTGGTGATATTCTACCGGTTCAGCCAGGTTCTGCAGAGCTGGTAGCGGAGATGAGCAGTGAAGACAGAACCGATTCTCTCCACCACTCTGCTATTGGGCCCACCTGCCTGCCTAGGCTCCCATACTCACCTTTATCCTCTGAATTTGAAGCACAGCTGCTTTGCACGGCACAGAAGAGTTCAGCGCGGCAGCTGCTGAAGTGACTGGGATTGTGCAGGCTTGCAGGAGGTGAGTTAGAATGCCTCTGTGCCTGCGCAAAGGGTATGTTTAGCATGTGCAAGCAAAGTGTATGCATGCCCACCAAGCCATGACCACCAAACCAGTGGTAAAATTATTTGGATCCCACCACTATATGAGATGGGTGGCAAATAAATTTGATAAGTAAACAAAACATAGTCTTTGAAGCTAGTGTCAGCAGATTATGGTTAAACAGTCTTAATATAAAAATTTGAACTAAGCAAGTGTTTAGTTTTCAGAGATTTTAAAAAATTTCCAAAAACTGAGAAAAAATTAGAATGAAGAACATCTGCCTTATATTTTATTAGCTTTCTGTTTTGTAAATCTTAAAACGTATCACGATTTTTCAAGGACTTAACGTTGTATTAACTTTGCTCCTGCTGTAAGAGTAAGAATACTATAAAATGTGTTTAGCATGTCCGGCTGCAGTTTAGCATTTGCTGTATTCAAGAAAATGATACCACAAGTGACATTAATTATGGGTAACCATGGAATGCAAAGTAGCTGTATCACGTATGATGTATTTTTTTCCATTATGGGCTTCTGTGCTGCTAAATTGTAAACCCACTGGTTTATGGATAAATGTAAGAGATACACAGAAATTTTGGTTTATACTCTATATGGGGAAGGGGGGGAGAAGTCGGGGAATGTAAACGGAACTCTCTCATTTGGGGAGTTGATCCACTTTCAGCTCTTGTCACCCTCAGGAGCAATTTCAGTTGCAAATGAACCTCTGCCTGTTCTTGCTTTTCTCAGTGAGGAGGAAATTGTGGCTAATGCTTCATTTCAGCTGATTGATTTCTCCTTAATACAGACATAAAGTTAATAGAGGAGAGCAGAGCTGTGATTAAGCTATATGGCCCCAATTGCTTGACTTAGTTTGATTGAATCTCTTTTCTTTACAAATATAATCAAATAAATCTGATGCTTCTTTTGAAAGAAGAAAGCTGTTTAATGGTAAAGAGGAGGATGAGAGGCCAACTTGCAGGCCAAGCTGGTTTTAATTCTACAGACTTTGATACGTCCACACATCAATGTAGTTGAGTTAGGAAGTCATGCCCTAAGGAGGCATAGTCAAAATAATTCAACATGGATGTGAATCATCACTTAATGCTCTGTAATCACTCCTCAGTATTTCCATGAATGAAATGAGGATTCAAAGGTTGATTTCCTAACAATATGAAATACTAGGTGTGCATACAGAATTGAGCGTGAGAGTGAGAATTATTATGGGGTGAGTGAATCTTCTTTCCAGAGTCATTTAATCCTTGCCCTTTGGGCTCATTCCTCCAATTAGTTCTTGTAATAGGGAGGACATCTGCTGGTCTAGGGTATCAGGTACAAGTTATGAGACACTCTTACACTGTGCTGAAGAGGGTAACTTTGCCAGCAGGACTTATGGGGTGACAAGTTTATCCTTTAGTTTCTAAACTTGAGAGGAAACTGCCAAGCTTCTGAAGATCAAAATGCCATATAACCAAAAATACTTTTTTTGCTTTAATTTACTTAGGCAATGAATTTTTAAAATGTCTTTCAAAGCAGTTTACGATAGGACTCTTGTACTTTGCTATCAATAAAACAAGCCCATTAAATCAATTTTAAACAAAGAATGAACCAGCTTTAATTGAATGCAATTAAAAGCAACCATGCCAATTCCAAAACATTACTTAATCAACACAATTACTAAATATGATACAGACTGATGATGAAAAGCCAAACAATAGAAGCAGGACTGCTGGAGGAAATATTCAGATTCTGTCTTGGTCTAATTCTAATACAGCTTCCTTTGTCCAAATATATCCCTTTATTTCATTTTGTTTGATTATTTGCTTTTCTGAATAACTGCCCTATAACCATACTGGCCAAAAATCCATGGTAAGGCAAATGACATTGGAAAAGGCTAAATAGGATTGGGGCTGGTTAATATTTGGATGGGACGCTACTAGGAAATTTCTGGGGTCTACTTAAACTGTATTTTTTTATATACTAAAATGTCTCCAAAATAAAGTATTGACAAACTACTCTTATATAGTTGCCAAGTAAGTGTCTATACAATCTCCGGGTTGAGCTTCACAGAGAAAGTCTTTATCTTCCCCTAAGGATGTTCAGGCTTGGGAGTTTCTAAGCCAGCGACAGTGATTAACAATCCGGCCATGAGGGAGGCCCAGGTGACAAGAGTCCCTCGCCCCCTATTTTCTCTTAGAAGGAAAATGTGGGTGGTGTTTTGATTTGTAACATCTTAGAGTTTTAAATGCACTGATAAGGATTTCCCAGACATGCATATGATTGTGGGGATAGGAGAAGATACATTATACCAGGGACTCTTCCAAAGTTTGCTAGCAAGAAAAATAAAAAAATAATTAGTCTTTGTCATTATGAAAATATAAAATGTTTAGTCATTAAAGTGAAACTGGTATTCACGCTTGAGACCTACAAGTTCTTTGGTTGGAAAACAGTAAATTGATGTAAGAGATATCAACCCCCTTTCTTTTATGTAGGCTTTTTCTGTTAATTGATTATGTTCAATAATCAATAATTGATTTTATTAGTCACACTGAAGCACAAGAGCAGTCATATTGATCCACAAGGGAGAAAAACAACAACAAATCCATACCGAGACCCTTTTCACTAGAACAATTGAAGATTTATACCATCTTAACTGGTGAAGGCTTCTTAGAAATTTGAAAGCTTGCAACTTTCTGTCAATCGTCTCCTGACCTAATAAAGACATTATCTCAAAATAGTGCCTGCAGAAAACTGCCCAGGAAAGCAAAATGGCTCAGTGATTTAAATCAAGGAGCCAGGCTCTATGTGTGTTAAGGCAAATAGAAATCCTCACTTAGAAAAGCTCTATAGTCACAAGATGCTGTGCAAGAAAATGCATCCCTCCCTCCCTCTTTCGATATCCTTGGAATTCTCAAAACAATTTGATATGATTTTTGATGAAATATTAATTATTCATCTTTGATATGCATTTCCATTCTGGCTGAACAGGAATAGATTCTCCTCGCTTCCAGTCAGCAAGAAATTCAGGACACATGAATTTGGACATGCAATGTTCTTTTTGAAGAAGCCTATGGCCAAAAGGACTACTAGGGAAAGGATATGAATGAATTGTTGACTTCTCTTCCTCTGCAGCCCCAATGGAAACATAGTTGATGGACAAGGAATAGAATGAAAGCAATAACAATAGCATTTAGACTTATATACCACTTCAAAGTGCTTTATACCCTCTCTAAGCAGTTTACAGACTCAGCACATTGCCCCCAACAATTTGAGTCCTCATTTTACCCACCTTGGAAGGATGGAAGGCTGAGTCAACCATGACCTGATCAGAATCAAACTGCTGGCAGTCAGCAGAGTTAGCCTGCAATACTGCACTCTAACCATAGCACCGTCATGGCTGCATTCTAACCCTCTATCCCCAATACTGCATTCTAACCCTCACCTACATGAAGTTCCTTAGAGGCCAGAAGAGTTGTGTAATGAAAGGTGGCTTTTTGCTATTGTAAAAGGAAGTTCAGAGAGGGTACTGCATAATAATTTTTCTATCAGAACAGTCTGATAGAAAAGTCCACAGGCATGTTGCTTTAATAGTGCTGCATAGTAAGTGCCTATTCAGTGATTTGTTTTGTGGTCTTCTAAATTCAAGATCTATAAGTGCAGGGATTTTCCCAAAGAGCCCGTTACGGTAAATGTAACTGTGGGAATATGGAGGCTTGATTAGTCTTTTTGTTGACTGAGAGATGACTGTTCCTACACAGCCCTTTCTCAGGAGTCTTGAGGTGGTCTTGATCTCTGGGGGAAGAAAGGAAGGAAGGAAACCAGTAATGAGTAGCCAGGATTCCTGTGAATCACTATGGACAGCAGGAATCAAGAATGCGTTTGCTTTAAACTAATGCTAAGAAAGCGAACTTGTGCTGAAGATAGGGTGATACATGGGCAATTGCACCTCTTCATTTGCCAGCTGTTTTTCACTGCCCCTGGATTCCCTCCCTCCCTCCCTCCTATTTGGAACTACCTATCTGAAAATGTTTGAACTATATATATAAAAGCTTCAGCTAAAAGTATCAGCTATGGTGTTAGTTAAGACTTATGGATGAACTTTATATAACCTTGAAGTTAAAAAAAATCTAATGGAATTTATCTATTTGCTTTTTAAATTGTACTATGTTCAACTTTTCTTTGTCTTCCTGGATCATGGAATGGAGTGAGTGTTTGTTTTCTTTTGTCAATATGTACAACTGGTTTGGAATAGTGCGGATACCATGACACAAATATGTAGACAGGGGTGCTCTCTGATCTGATTTTTTTTTCAGAAGATTTGGACACATCTAGAGGACTTACTTGGAATTATTTAATTTATTACCTATTACATTTTTAATCTGGGCCTTCTACCTCCCCCTCTCCCCAGATCACCTTTTGTCACTGTCCACTTTTTCTCCTGTTATTTCAAAAGTAAATGAGGCCCTTATTATTATTATTTAAGTACTTAAACAACTGTATTGATTTTAGATCTATAAACTAACCGATCCATCTACACTGGGGCTATAATAGTATATCTAAGAGAGCCAGCTTGGTCCAGTGGGGAAGGCATTAGGCTAGTTAGAACCTGGGAGACGATGAGTTCTAGTTCCCCCTTAGTCATGCAAGCCAGCTGAGTGACCTTGGGCCAGACATTCACCCGCAACCCAATTCACCTCATAGGATTGTTGTTCTGGGGAAAACGGGGAGGAGAAGGAGCATTAGATATAGTTACTGCCTTAAGTTGTTCATAAAAAATAAAATGGGATGTAAATAAATAAAAATAAATAATGGAATATAAGGTAGGATTCTTCTAATTTCTGTCAAAAATTATACATAATATATATATTATGTTCAGGGCCATATTTTGAAGGGAATCTACTAGCAATTGTAACTGCAAGCTCTTATTACATGCAAAAACAATTCATTTTATGCAAAGTGTATTCTCCTTTGTATAAACATATTTCTCTTTGAAATACAATCTGCATTTCTTAGCTATTTTTGCTGCTTTATCTCCTGAGAAATCCAAAGCTTAAAAATAGATTGTGATGATAACATTTTGCAAAAAACATATTGCCAAAGCGTCCCTATAAGGCTTATAACCAGGTTATGAGCTCCTTTTGCCATAGTATATGCACTATCTGTGACTGTTGACTGTGCCTAAAGCCCCTGTCACACTGCACCAACGGATGGAAAGAGGATATAAAACGGAGAAAAACACTTACCATCCGTTGGTTAACACGATGCATCCGTTCTGTACTCACTGCCTCCGTTTTGCTTCCTCTCTATCCGTCCAGCATCCGTCTATTGACGTTTCATCCGCTCAGAGGGTTTTGAGCTACTCAAAACTTTAGCATGGAAAATGTATCCAATGCATCCGTTCTGCATCTGCTAGGCATCCGCTAGGCATCCGTTCTGCATGCGTTAAGCATCCGCTATATCCACTAGGCATCCGTTCCGCATCCGCACAACTTGATCCGCTCCAGCGGTAAACAGATGCAGAGAGGAAGCGGAACGGACACGGAACGGATGCAGAACGGATGCAGAACGGAGGGAGAAAGGATGAAAGCGGATGCAGCTCGCAAAGAAAGCATTTAAAATGAAAAAAACATTCCGCAGAGGGGACCTATCTCAGATATTAAGATGTCTAGAGGATGCCTAGAGGATGCAAAGGGACACATAGTGGAAAACCTATACTGCCTATAAAAAGGGAGAGCAACTCATCTGGATCTCACTTTCAGACCAGCAGCCCAGCTGTGCAGACCTCTGCAGCCTTCATCTGCCTCTTCCTCTTCCACAGCATCCAGTCATGTCCACCATGGATCGTAACAAAGTCCTTTTGGCAGCCACCATCATTCTGCAACAGTGCGAAGCCATCTACAGGCTGTGTGAACTCTACTAAAGGAAGAAAAGGAGGCGTCCAAGAAGCGTCTGGGTCCGAAGATGGATTGGGAGAAGAGCAGAGTATGGACTGTACAACAAGCTGATGGTGGAGCTCAGGAACGAAGACACTCGTGCATTCCAAAACTTCATGAGGATGCCTCCAGCCATGTTTGACGAAGTTGTGCAGCGGCTGACACCCAGGTTGACCAAGGCAAACACCAACTTCCAGCCCAGCCTGGAACCTGGGCTCAAGGTGGCACTGACTCTGCACCACCTGGCCTCAGGGACCACCTACAGGAGCATGCAGTACGGCTGGAGGGTGCCACACAACACCATCAGCATTGTGGTCAGAGAAGTGGTGCAGGCCATCATCGAAGAATACAAGGAGGAGCTCCTCCTGTGCCCCACCACTGAAGAAGGATGGAAGAAAGTTGCAGAGCAGTGGTATCAGAGGTAGAACTTCCCCCACACCATTGGAGCCATCGATGGCAAGCACGTGGCCTGTAAAACTCCAGCCAAGTCAGGGTCCACTTATTTCAACTCCATGGGCTTCTTCAGCATCATCCTCTTTGCCATGGTCGATGCTGACTACAAGTTCATGTACATCGATGCTTCAGGCAACGTTTCAACTTCAGATGCCCAGGTATACAACGCCAGTGACCTCAAGGAGGGGCTGGAACGCAACCTCATCGTGGGCTTCCCAGATCCAGAATCTCTGCCCAAGGTTGAGGTTGCGACACGCAAGATGTGCCCTACTTCATCGTGGGGGATGACGCCTTCTCCCTCAGAACCTACCTCATGAAGCCCTACACCTCCAGATGCCTCACCCGTGAAGAGAGGATCTTCAACTACAGGCTGCCCAGGGCAAGACGGTTGGTGGAGAACGCCTTTGGCATCCTGGCCAACAGGTTCCAGGTACTTCTCACCACCATGCAGCATCACCCACAGACCGTGAGGAGGATCGTGGAAGTTTGCTGCATCCTGCACAATCTCATGCGCACCCGCTACCCAGTCTTGCAGCACAGGCTTGTGGACCTCCAACAAGGCAATGGGGACATGGAGCCTGGGGAATGGAGGCAAGGGCAAAACCTGATAGACACTGAAGATGTACAAGGCCCCAACAGAGCCTCACGTGAAGGGAAGAAGCAGTGCAACCTCCTGAAACACTGGTGCAACTCCCCAGCTGGAGCGGTGGAGTGGCAAGACAGGATGATAGATGCTTAATGGATGCTTCCTTCAGCCTGTCTCATCACACTGATGAGATTGGGCCATGTATGTTAGGTGGGCCTACAATGAACAGGGCATTTAATAATGAGTTGTGTTTATGTTGACATGTGTGGATCAATGATTAAATTATTATTGATAATAAAGGGCCATAGTTGTGGCACCTGGGAGGGTGGACCATACAGTCCCACTATGCTTGCACTGGAGGTTTATCTATCCCACAGCTATTACCCATCCCAAAAGTATCCCTGCTCATTCCACAGGTATCCCTGCCCACCCCACTGCTATCTTAACCCATCCCACAAGCATGCAAAGGCTTAAACCATTTCTAAAAGTTTCCACCAAGACTTTATTAAAAAAAAGAAATGAGGCAAGTGTGTGAATCAAAGATAGACTTTATTAACAACAAGCTATAAAAGAAAAATGACCCAAGTCAAGTGTCCAAATAAAGTCCACAGGTAGCCAGCCAGCCAGTCTCTGGCACTCCTCTTGGTCGCTCAGTCTCAGGGGTGAAGGGTCCAGGTGCTGTGGAGGTGGCTGGTGCTGGAGTGCTTGTCTGAAGCGCCATTGGGGTGCAGCATCAGCAGAGTAAGCACCAGCAGAAGCACCACCGCCAGAAGCAGCAGCATCAGCTCCTCCAGAAGCAGAAGCAGCAGAAGCTCCAGCCCCAGAAGAGCGAGCCCGTGCTACAGAAGCCCCAGCAGAAGCAGAGTGAGGGCCAGGGGATGGGATGGTGGCCCTGTCCCTCTTGCCAGGGCTGGCAGCAGATGGCTGAGGCTTTCTGTTCTTCCCCATGGTTGTGGGGTTGCTGGCTGGCAGGGAGGCTGGCAGGAACCAAGGCTGGCACCAAGGCTGGCAGGCAGGCAGTCACCAAGGCTGGCAGGAAGGCTGGCACCAAGGCTTGCAGGCAGGCAGGCACCAAGGCTGGCAGGAAGGTTGGCAGGCAGGCAGGCACCAAGGCTGGCAGGAAGGCTTGCAGGAATGCTGGCAGGCAGGCACCAAGGCTGGCAGGAAGGCTGGCAGAAAGGCTGGCAGGAAGGCTTGCAGGCAGGCACCAAGGCTGGCAGGAAGGCTGGCACCAAGGCTGGCAGGCAGGCACCAAGGCTTGCAGGAAGGCTGGCAGGCAGGCACCAAGGCAGGGCAGGAAGGCTGGCAGGAAGGCTGGCAGGCAGGCAAGCACCAAGGCTGGCAGGCAGGCAGGCACCAAGGCTGGCAGGCAGACTGGCTTGCAGGGAGGCTGGAAGGCAAGCTGGCAGCAAGGCTGGCAGGCAGGCAGACAGCAAGGCTGGCAGGGAGGTTGGCAGCAAGGCTGGCAGGCAGGCAGACAGCAAGGCTGGCAGGGAGGCTGGCAGCAAGGCTTGCAGGCAGGCATGCAGGCAGGGCAGGCAAGGCAGTCAATGTGTCCGGCAGCAGGTCTTTCCTCTGAATGGTGACCTGCTTCCGAGCTGCTTCCCTTTATATCCGCGGGGCTTACGCAATGCATCCTCCCCGCATGCGCAATTAACGCTCGGCATCCGTTAGGCTTCTGCTGTGCATCCGCTTCATCCGCTGTGCATCTGCTTCATCCGTTCCGCGTCCGCTTTGCTGAGGTCCCCCGGAAGCCTTGCGGATGTGCCATCCACTCCCATCCACTTCCATCCGCTAGGCTTCCGTTCCGCATCCGCTTTCCATCCGCTCTGCGTCCTCCCCCCGTCCGTTCTTTTCCGTGTTATCCGCTCTGGTTATGCAAATTTTTGCCCCTTTTGAGAGTGGATAACAACAGATGGAACATTTTTCTCATCCGCTGTGTCCTTTTTACAAACATTTTGCATCCGTTGGGCAGTGTGACAGGGCCTTAATCTGAAAAAATGAAGTGGGGTCAGACCTGATTATCCCAGACCAGGATGGGAGGCTACTAAGAAATCCCCAGACTGTAGATTAGCCTGAAGTGAAAAAAAATCCCAAAGTAGAGAATGACAAACTATTATTATTGCCAAGAAATCTGCATGACAGCATTCACATAGTCACTAAAGATGAGCATCTTTTTAGATTCAAAGACAAAATGTGCTTGGGGAACACATAGCCCCTGTCTGCAGTTACTTAAAGCAACTGTGTCTTTACCTGGGATCACACAACTGCAAAACACACATTTGGTTTAAGGAGTTGCGGACACATGAGTGCCCATGCTTGCATCAAAGCACCTTTTGCCTTTGAATCCAAAGTCCTTTCACAGCTCTAGTAGTCATCAAGTTTAACTGGAAAGAGGCTTTACCTTTTACCTCCTGAGTTTGAGGTAGATGTTTCAGCAAAGTTTGTTGTCCTGGTCCCCAATAATGCAGAAATAGTCATGATAGCTTTTTTCCCCATAGATAACAAATGGGGCTTTCAGTTGAAAAAATTGAGATGTTGACAAAAGAAGGGGCAAAAGTTGAGAAGCTGTTAATAAACAAACCTGAAATAATGTGTATATAAAAGTAAACTTTCTACTAGCTTACTCAGTTGGAGTCTCTTTTCCCTCCCAACCTGATATGTTATAGTTAAGCAACACTTATAAGCACAACACTTTATTGCATGAAAGGCTCAGTATATTTTACAAGAGCAAATGTAAGCATTCCCAGCAAACCTACTTTAAGTTGCTTTCTTTGCCAAGCACTACTCCCTCATTGTGGCAGTAAAAAAATAGGGACATTTAAATAAATAGGAAATCAAAAGGAAAGAGTTCTTGTTTCCTTTCCTGTCAACACATTTCTTGTAACAGGAAATTGGAAGAGTTATTTATTTATTAGAAAATACTGTTGAAACAAAAGGCTGGTTTTCAGTATGGTACAAAGCTATGGTTGGTTGGGTTTTTATTAATATTGTTATTTATATCCTGCCTTATATCTCTGAGAGATTGCTCAATGTCCATGTTAATCTCCCTGGATTTTATCCTTGCAACATCTCTGAAATCATTTGAAAAACTGTGATTGATCTAAAGTCAGCCAGTATGTCCTGTGGAAAAGAGATTCCTCAGGTCTAGTCCAACATCTGATCACTGTATTACTTTTAATTGAAAAAGCCAGAGTGGTCAAATTGCTAAATAACACTAAGTCAGAAAACATACGGCTTTGGTTCAAAGAACTTTTTCTAAACCAAAACAGAAGAAGCCACATTATGACTTACTGTGTGTGACTGTATTTTGTGACCTCCTTCTAAAAAAGTATTTTGATGAAGATGCCATGATGGTTTCACAGCATGAATCCAAGTACTGTTAATGAGAAACAGATTTCAGTAAGTTCAGTTGAGCTCACTCAAATTTTTTGTCAAATATAATTGAGGTCCAAAAAGTATGATGTGAAAAAAAATTATGTTGCCATGATGTACAGATTCTATTGAGACCTTTAGATGCTTGTCGTAAAGTATCTTATAGTTGCTGCTGTAGTCCAATCAATGTACTCCAACAAAGTAGGCTTGAGTTAGAATAATCTTCATTCAGATACTGGGTATAACCTGTGTGCACAGCCCTCCCAAAGTTCCTCTAAGGGTAACCCAGATTATCGCAGTGATAGTAAGGCATGTATCTTCCTGACTGTTTATGTTTAGTATTCAAGAACCAAGGTGTATCTAACTCTTCCAGTTACACTTTTATGTCTAGCCTTAATTGTGTGTGGGTGTGTGAGAGAGCATTCTGGACAATAATGCCTCCAGTTTTTTTGTCACTGTTGAGTCATGCTTTCTGAAGAACTACTGTTTTGTTTTGTTTCTGTGCTATATTTGAATCATTGCTATCTGTTTGGTTCTGAATATATAGGAATTGAGTTCATCTTTCCCCCATTTGAATATTCAGTTCTATAAGAGAGTGGCAGTGTTCTGTGTTCAGCTTATATGAGGTGTTGCTTTGAACATCTATGGAGTCATGGTGGCATAGTTGGTTGGGTGAAAAAGCAAAGCTTACATGGTTCATAGATTTCCACTGTCTAGCCTGTTTCTTATAAAAGGAAAAGGAAACTTGCTAGATGGTGGGTGTCACCTTGCAAGACAATAATAGAGTTAAAAGAAGAGATAAAAGAAGGTGGGGAAAAGCTGGCTGGCTTGTTGCTGTCTTCTTGCAAATATTTTTTTCAGGATAAGCAATTCAGATCTTTAGCTATGAGACAACCAGTGTTGAATAATCCCTGGTATGTACAAATGGCTCTTTGTCTTTCTTCCCAAAAATGCCACATTAAGTCCATACCAATTACTTCTTGTTTGACAAAGATACAGACTTAAGGGTGGATTTGGTGAATTCACCTGTAATTTTATTTGTATTGGACAGGCTTTGTCTTCAGAGAACTTAGTATGATACTTGAGATTCAGTAATATGACTTCAGTACCTAATCTAGTAAGAGATAAAGATAAATTGTGACAAGGAGGAAACCCTGACTTCCCCACAGATGGCTTTGGTAATTAACAAGGCAGGGTAAAAACACATGTTAGATGTAGACAAATTTATGTCAGGATCTGATATGTTCATCCATAATGAAAGCCTGTTTCAGTTCTCCAAAGGAATGTCAAATGTGAAAAGGGAAGAGTTTTAAATAGAAAATAGTCTGGTACTCTACATAGAGTGAAAAAGCCTTCTGTAATTCTGTTACATTTCCTAAAACTAGAAGGGGTGGACAGAGTAATTGCCACCATGTACTGTTTGTAGCCATGCGGTGTTGAGAAGACAGTTTAGGGCAGTGAATAGGAGACCAAGGATAAATAGGATCCTTGGACTACCAGCTATTTTAATCTTCCTTGACTAGCTATAAAAGGGAGCCAAAACAAATAAATCCAGTTCTGAATGGGCGTACCGCTTAGCAATTTAAATATTGTTTGTGCAACTTGGAGCAATATGTGCTCATAAAGACCTTGAAATGCTTTTCTAAAAGCTAACATTTGAAGAAATGACTTTAGTAAGTCTAGCAAAAAAATATTGCAATGGGGAAAGACAAGCCTGCAGCAAATATTTGGTAGCTACTTACTGGTTTCTTTGTCTGAATTAAAGTTTTTCTTGGAAATAAGGGTTTTGAAAAGGAACTAGATGATTGTCAAAAGCAAATTTGAAAAATTTGAAAAAAATATGCCTTTAATTTAAGGCCGTGTCACACTGCCCAACGGATGCAAAAAGGACACAATGGAAGAGAAAAATGTTACATCCGTTGTATCCGCGCTCAAAAGGGGCAAAAATTTGCATAATTGGAGTGGACAACACGGACGCAGGGAGGACGCAGGGTGGATGCAAAGCGGATGCGGAATGGGAGCACAGCGGATGGAAGCGGATGGCGCATCCGCTAGGCTTTCGGGGGCCTCAGCGAAGCGTACGTGGAACAGAAAAAGCGGATGCAGAACGGATGCACAGCGGATGAAGTGGTTGCAGAGCAGAAGCCTAGCGGATGCACAGCGGAAGCCTAACGGACGCCTGGCGTTAATTGTGCATGCGGAGGGGATGCATTGCGCAAGCCCCCCGGATATAAAGGGAAGCAGCTCGCACGTGGCCAGCATTCCGAGGAAAGACCTGCTGCTGGATACCTCGAGTTCTTGCCTGCATGTCTGCCTGCAAGCCTTGCTGCCAGCCTGCCTTCCAGCCTCCCTTCCAGTCTTGCTGGCAGCCTGCCTTCCAGCCTCCCTGCCAGCCTTGCTGCCAGCCTGCCTTCCAGCCTCCCTGCCAGCCTTGCTGACAGCCTGCCTTCTAGCCTCCCTGCCAGCCAGTCTGTCTGCCAGCCTTGGTGCCTGCCTTCCTGCCAGGCTTCCTGCCAGGCTTCCTGCCAGGCTTCCTGCCAGGCTTCCTGCCAGCCTTGGTGCCTGCCAGCCTTCCTGCAAGCCTTCCTGACAGCCAGCAACCCCACAACCATGGGGAAGAAGCGAAATTCTCAGCAACCTGCCGCCATCCCTGGCAAGAGGGACAGGGCCACCCTCCCGCCCCATGTCCCTGACTCATCTTCTGCTGGGGCTTCTGCTGCTTGGGCTCGCTCTTCTGTTGCTGTAGCTTCTGCTGTAGCTGCTCCTGGCAGTGGTGCTTCTGCTGCGTACTCTGCTGAAGCTGCTCCTGGTGCTGCTGGTGCTGCTGGTCCTGCTCGTTCTGCTCGTGCTCCTGGTCTTGCTGACCCTGCTGCTGGTGCTTACTCTGCTGCTGCTCATCCTAGTCTTGCTGCTGCTGCTGCTGCTGCTGCTGCAGCTGCTGCTTATGATCCTGCTGGTGATTATGCTGCTGCTGCTGCTGATGATGATGATGATTATGATCCTGCTGGTGATGCTACTGCTGCTTGCTGCTGCTGTTGGTGTGGAGGAGCAGCCCCTACAACCTGGAAGCCCCTCTGATGAGGGCCCATCTGGTCCTGCCAAAGGGAGGAAGAGGTGTATGCAACAACGGGAGAGGAGGCAGTACTACACTGAGGAAGCGCACGAGGATGAGGTGCTGGAATGGCCGAGAGAGAACGATTATCTGTGGCAGAAGGGACACCAAGCGGAAGCAGGCTGCTTGGAGAGAGAGGGCGGAGAGTATGGGCTACACTTCGGAGGTGCTCCTCGGCTGGTGGAAGCACATGCATACCTGGTACGGGAAGCTGCACCGCAAAAAATCTGGCCAGGCCAGGGTTAAGCTGACGGACAGAGAGAACTATGTCATGGCCAAGTGCAGCTTCCTGGAGGGTGAGGTCCGCCACCAAGGAGCACCAGGAGCCCAAATCTCTGCCCTCTCTCTCCGGCAGCCTGCTGGGAGTCAGTCCTCTGGCGGCCGAGAGTCAGTCCCTGTCTCCATGCAGGTATCTGTGGAGCGTGCCACGGCGGAGAACCCCCAGGCAGGTGTTGAAAGCGTGGTGGAGAGCGATGAGGACTCCCTGGTGCGGTGGGAGAAAGGAGACATCGAGTCCACTGCTGCCGAAGCTGCATCCACCCATACCTCCGCCACCACAGTAAGGCAGAGAGCCGGACCGCAGGAGGGGCAGAGCCACAAGGTCCTGGTGGAGATCAGGGACACCATCCGCACCAGCATAGGTCTCCTCTCTCAGCTGGTCCCCATCGAATCCTCCTCCTCCAACCGCAAGCCCTTCCTCAATTATGTGAACCAGACCCTCAAGGAGATAGTGGATCCCCAGTACCAGGTGGTGAAGGAGAGGATCACCATGCTGCTTAACAACCCTCCAGACCCAGAGGCACCTGCTCCCACCCAGTCCAGGTCTGCTCCTCTACCCCAGGTGATGTCCCTCCCATACCAAAGCTTCCCACAGCCCCTCACCTACCAGGGCTACAGCTACCCGGAGGTCCAGCAGCACAGACAGCAGCCCTTACAAATGCAGGCACAAAGTCATCGGGCGACACCATTGCCACCGGTTCCAATGATGCCACCGATGCCAACCACGACAGTCCTCACCCCGCTGCAGACCAGGCAGCCCCACTACACTGATCCTTCCTCCATCCCACAGCCAAGCCCGGCCTCAGTACATCTGTCCTCAGTACTGGGGCTGACACCCCATGGCATGGAGGAAGGACCTCTCAGCATCACAGGGCTGAGTCAGCTGTCCGACACCTTCCTCAACATACCGTCCCCTGTTGTCCTCTCGGGGCTAGGCACTCCAATAACACCTCAGACCAGCACTGCAGCAGCACCCACCTCCACAGCACCTGCTCCCTAACACCTTAGACTGGGCACACACCTCCGAGTGACCAAGAGGAGTGCAAGAGACTGGCTGCCTGGATATTTGTGGACTTTATTTGGACACTTGACTTGGGTCATGTTTATTTTACAGCTTGTTATTAATAAAGTTTATCTTTGTTTCACACACTTGCTTCATTAATTTTTTTCTATAAAGTCTGGGTGGAAACTTTTAGAAATGGTTTAGCCTTTGCATGCTTGTGGGATGGGTTAAGATAGCAGTGGGATGGTCAGGGATACCTTTGGGATGGGTTAAGATAGCTGTGGGATGGGAAGGGATACCTGTGGGATGGGAAGGGATACCTGTGGGATGGGCAGGGATACCTATGGGATGGGTAATAGTTGTGGGATAGATAAACCTCCAGTGCAAGCATAGTGAGACTGTATGGTCCACCCTCCCAGGTGCCACCCCTATGGCCCTTCATTATCAATTACAACGTAAGCATTGATCCACACATGTCAACATAAACACAACTCTTTATTAAATGCCCTGTTCATTGTAGGCCAACCAAACATACATGGCCCAATCTCATCCATGTGATGAGACAGGCTGAAGGAAGCATCCATTAAGCATCTACCATCCTGTCTTGCCACTCCACCACTCCAGCTGGGGAGTTGCACCAGTGTTTCAGGAGATTGCGCTGCTTCTTTGCCTCATGTGAGGCTCTGTTGGGCCCTTGCACATCCTCAGTGTCGATCAGGTTTTGCCCTTGTCTCCATTCCCCAGGCTCCATGTCCCCGTTGCCTTGCTGGAGGTCCACGAGCATGTTCTGCAAGACTGGGTAGCGGGTGCGCATGAGATTGTGCAGGATGCAGCAAGCTTCCACGATCCTCCTCATGGTCTCTGGGTGATGCTGCATGTTGGTGAGAAGTACCTGGAACCTGTTGGCCAGGATGCCAAAGGCGTTCTCCACCACCCGCCTTGCCCTGGACAGCCTGTAGTTGAAGATCCTCTCTTCATGGGTGAGGCATCTGGAGGTGTAGGGCTTCATGAGGTAGGTTGTGAGGGAGAAGGCGTCATCCCCCACGATGAAGTAGGGCACATCTTGCGTGTCGTTGGGCAGCGGGTCTGGATCTGGGAAGCCCACCATGAGGTTGCGTTCCAGCCCCTCCTTGATGTGACTGTCGTTGTATACCTGGGCATCTGAAGATGAGCCGTTGCCTGAAACATCGATGTACATGAACTTGTAGTCAGCATTGACCATGGCGAAGAGGATGATGCTGAAGAAACCCTTGTAGTTCTGATAAGTGGACCCCGACTTGGCTGGAGCTTTGCAGGCCACATGCTTGCCATCGATGGCTCCAACGGTGTGGGGGAAGTTCCACTTCTGATACCACTGCTCTGCAACTTTCTTCCAGCCTTCTTCAGTGGAGGGGCACTGGAGGAGCTCCTCCTTGTATTCTTCGATGATGGCCTGCACCACTTCTCTGACAACAAAGCTGATGGTGCTGGGTGGCACCCTCCAGCCGTACTGCATGCTCTTGTAGGTGGTCCCTGAGGCCAGGTGGTGCAGAGTGAGTGCCACCTTGAGCCCAGATTCCAGGCTGGGCGGGAAGTTGGTGTTTGTCTTGGTCAACCTGGGTGTCAGAGGCTGCACAACTTCGTCAAACATGGTTGGAGGCATCCTCATGAAGTTCTGGAACGCCTGAGGGTCTTCGCTCCTGAGCTCCACCATCAGCTTGTCGTAAAGTACGTACTGTGCTCTTCTGGCAAACCATCTTCGGAGCCAGACTTTTTTTGGGTGCCTCCTTTTCTTCCCGTAGTACTGTTCACAGAGACTGTAGATGGTTTCGCAGTGTTGCAGAAGGATGTT
This sequence comes from Laticauda colubrina, assembly GCA_015471245.1. Lineage (NCBI taxonomy): Eukaryota > Metazoa > Chordata > Lepidosauria > Squamata > Elapidae > Laticauda > Laticauda colubrina. Next base: position 31,019,131 of record BLBF01000025.1, on the reverse strand, counting down.
GGCTGCCGAAAGGATTTTGTCGCAATCCACGGTGGACATGACTGGATGCTGTGGAAGAGGAAGAGTCAGATGAAGGCTGCAGAGGTCTGCACCGCTGGGCTGCTGGTCTGAAAGTGCGATGCAGACGAGTTGCTCCCCCTTTTTATAGGCAGTATAGGTTTTCTGTTAGGCATCCTCTAGGCATCCTCTAGGCATCCTCTAGACATCCTTAATATCTGAGATAGGTCCCCTCTGCGAATGTTTTTTCCGTTTTAAATGCTTTGTTTCCATTCTCCATCTGCTAGGCATCCGTTCTGCATCTGTTCCACGTCCATTCCTCTTCCTCCCTGTGTCCGGGCGGATGCGAGTTGCACGGATGCGTAGCGGATGCCTAGCGGATATAGCAGATGCGTAATGGATGCGTTGCGGATGCGTAGCGGATGCAGAACAGACGAACTGGATACATTTTCCGTGCAAAAGTTTTAAGCAGCCTAAAACTTTTTGAGCAGATGAAACATCAATAAACAGATGCTGGACGGATAGAGAGGAAGCCAAACGGAGGCAGTGAGTACATCGCATTTTCGAACGGATGGCAACGTTTTTTGTCCGTTTTACATCCTCTTTGCATCCGTTGGTGCAGTGTAACGGGCTTAAGAATGCTATTTTGCCTTGTTTGGTCATTGATAAAATTCACTGGGAACTTTTAAAGCTCAGAGCCCTGAGATTGGCTGTAGTAGGTATATATTACTTCCTAAAGCCCATGTCACACAGCACCAATGGATGGAAAGAGGATGTAAAATGGAGAGAAACGCTTGCCATCCGTTGGAAAACGCGATGCATCCGTTGTGTACTCACTGCCTCCATGATTCATACTCTCTATCCGTCCAGCATCCGTCTACTGTGATTTCATCCGCTCAAAAAGTTTTGAGCTGCACAAAACTTTTTGAGCAGATGAAGTATCGAACGCGTCTGTTATACATCCGCTACGCATACAGGGAACATCTGTTATACGTCCATCGTCATCCGTTATATGTCCGCTATATCTGCTAGGCATCAGCTGCACATCCGCGCAACTCAAATCCTCTCCAGCAGAAAACGGACATGGAGGAAGCGAAACGGACGCGGAACGGACACACAGCATTAGTAGCATGGGCGTAGAAAGGATGAAAGCGGATGCAACTCGGATATCTGCTACGCATCCGCTGTGCATCCGCTTCATCCGCTACGCATCCGCTCTTTTCGCTATGTGTCCACTTTGCTATGCTCCCCCAGAAACCCTGCGGACATGCCATCCACTTCCATCTGCTTTCATCCGCTAGGCTTCCGTTGAGCATCCATTTTACATCTGCGCTAGATCCTCCCCCGTCCGTTCTTTTCCGTTCTCTTTATGCAAAATTTTGCCCCTTTTGAGAGCGGATAAGAACAGATGGAGCCACCCCTGGATTTTTGGCCGTACGCTGTGTCCTTTTTACATACATTTTGCATCTGTCGGGCGATGTGACCTACCCTTAAGAGAAATTTTCTAGGCAATGTTTTTGAAAGGCTCAGTTGTGTTTTTATGTGTGGGCTTTTTGTCCTCCTTACTTTAGGAAGCCTGACTTAAACAGTTTCCAAAGGATTGGCTGAGTTGGAGTAGTTCTATTTAACTGGTATATGAAATGTTGCCTTTAACAAGATTGTGTCTATTTTATAAGCACTTGTAAAACTCATTGATTTCAACAAGAGAGTTCACTATACTATTTAAACTGCTCCAACTGAAACAAGTTAAAAGTTAAAACAACTTTTAAAAGTTGACTTTACGTAAGTGAAAGTTGTGGAGGAAGAAGTGTATTTGCATGTTTCTAAGGAAACTGTCATATTTTCTGAACCTTTTTCATATTTGACAAATAGGTGACTTTAAAAAAGAGAGAGATTGGATATAAGGCAGCTTTCTTTATTAAATAGATCATTGGTTCCTTGATAATAAATTTGATAAAAGATTTAAAATGGAGGAAATATTTAGAAATATTGCACTAAAACAGTATGTGTGAATTTAGAAGAACTCTCACTGGCAAACTCAGTGGGGGAACCTCTATTTTTAAATCAATATATATTAAAGTGCATATGTAACAAAAAAGAAACAGTTCCAAAACATCAGTAATTGTGTGGTAGACAATATAAAACAGCTATCTTCTATTTCATTTGTCTTTTTCCATTTGTAAATTCCAACTATAAATTTGCAGACAGAATACAAAGCTTCCTATCACACTTCCCAGTGGCCTCTTTGTTTGTCAATATGACTCAGTTTTACAAACTCTAGTCTGCAAATGAATGGCTAAGTCTTTTGGTGTGGATTGAACTGAAATGGAAGAAATGAAAAGATAAATGATAATTTTGACCAAAACTATGGACATGCTCCTATAGATGGATGTAGTGGAACATTTAAAAAAGGAATATAAAATTTCAGAACAAGCAGAATGGAATGGTTTTATTTATTATTGACTACTTTTAAATCATTTTATTAATGATTACTTATTAATGAAGATGGACTTTGAAGAAATAAAATAGGAAGAGAATGATACTTCTGAATTTTTGATGTTGGAGATGACTTCTGAGAAGTGTCATGGACAGCCATGAAAACAAATTGCTAGATCATTGAACAAATCAATCCAGAACTCTCACTCAAGGCAAAAATGTCCAACTCAAATTTTCCTATTTTGGGAACATTATGCAAAAGCTGCAATGCTGGGAGACCTGGAAAGAAAATTAGAACACGAACAGCAGCAGAGTGGACAGTTACAATAGTGATGTATGCACTGTTGGAAGAGCTGAAGAACCAGATTAGGGAAAGGTCATCATGGAAAGAATCAGTGTGGTTGCAAGAGCAGAGAGCAACTTGATGGCAAGTAATAAATCATTTTTAAAATCAACTAATCTGGCTTTCAGGGAATCTGAGTATTTCTTAGTTGCCTTCAGTATTTTTTCCAAAGCAGATTATAGCACAATGCTAGTATCTTTTAAAAACACAATTAGCATGTACTCCCTCTTCTCCACTAAATGATTCTCTGTCACCAATTATTTTCCTCACTTCCATAAATTGTGTATCCTTAACCTTCTCCTCTTAGTTTTGATATTACCGGATACAAGTGAATTGAATTAGTTTGGAATGTTGCTTGGGCGTTATATAATTTTTGAATATATTAGTTTCTTCAGTTTAAGGAGTTCTGTTGTTGTCATGTCTGCCCCCCCCCCACCCCCCGACAAATGTATGAGTTATTGGGCTTTTTTTGCAAGTACCAGTATCCTATAAGGGAGGTAGAGTTTACTTGAGTGACAGAAACATGTACCAACCAAGCTCCATATTTTATTCAGTGTTGCTTCCTGTGCATTGGAAACAGCAAGGATCTCAGATGGAGCAATGTACAGGAAGTCCTCAACTTACAACAGTTCTCTTAGTCAAATTCAAAGTTACGATGAGACTCAAAAAAAGTGACTTAAGATCATTTTTCACACAACAATTGCAGCATCCCCATTGCCATGTGATTTGTCTTCAGATGCTTGTCAACTGATTCACATTTATGACAGTTGCAGTATTCCAGTGTCACATTATCACCTTTTCCAACCTTCTGACCAGCAAAGTCAATGGGGAAACCAGATTCACTTAACAGCTGTGTTACTCACTTCATAGCAGCAGTGATTCACTTATCAACTGTAGCAAAAAAAGTCGTACAATGGGGCAAAACTCACTTAATAAATTTCTCACATAAATTTTGGGCTCAGTTGTGGTCATAAGTAAAGGGTATCTTACCATAATTTAATTGAAGAACAACTTGCCAAAGATCAATGGGTAATACTAAATCTCCAAATCTCTTTCGGTTAAAAATAATACTACACCAACTGAACTTGGCAACAGTATTCAATACAGTATGAATTATACTGTGAAAGCATCATAAGCAACTCGATCATAGATGCAACTCACCCAGGCTTACACTGTGGAAAATAACTTGGACTATACATTGTCAGAAGTTTTAAAAGGTTGCACTGACTTTTGAAAAGTCAATGTTCTCTTCACTATGTTTTGGAGTTTTCTTTTGTGGTAATAGTCCCACTGATACCCAAACACTAACTATATAAAGATCTTGGATTTTTGTTTTCTTGACTTATTAGAATGAATAATTTCTGATCCTGGAGCCATTTTAAATTATGGGCTCGAAAACAAAGCACAAGAATTGTTTTCTGCATATGCTGTAGTTCTCTCTTTCTCCTTCTTACTCCTCCTTCTTACTCATTCAAATCTATTCCTCTCTTCACTTTTCTTTGAGGGCTTTACCTTGGGTTTTGCTTATTTAAAGATAGTTTTTATCTCTCAAGGTGCTAAAACATCAGTCTATTCTATCTTGAACTTCAAAGGCAGGATACTAATTAAAGACAAATACAGATATTCTACCATGATGAATAGATGCATAAGATTCTTGGTTTTTAAGCCCCATTTCTCTGTAACAGAGCAACTCCCCAACCCTTGGACAAGGAAAGCAAACGAAAATAAAACAAGGAGGAACATGGCTGTTTAGCAGGCTTTCAGAATGGTTGTATTCCAGGATACAGTGGCCTTGTACCATCAATACCCTTAGAGGAGAACATTAGAAAGCTGTCAGGTTCAGATAAGGCTGGGATCCTCTCCTGTGGGACCCTCAGTTGTATTAATAAGGAAAAATTAATTTTTAACCTCTGGGATGGCTGCCAAATCATGCGACCTTTTGACAGCCCAGCTGTGCTGGAAAAACAAATTGTAGGTATGTAAGAACAAAGGGGAGGGAATACTACCACAAATTAAAATACAGAATTTATTTATGATGGAGGAGGGAGGGGTACAGTTTTGTGCTCCCAAAATAAAACTACCTCTCTTTTTTGATTTTGCTTTCTACTTAGCACTGGATGGTTGTAGATGCAAGAATTGTGTTTCCCATGAGTTCCTAGATTATACTTATCTAATCCAGAACTTGGGACAACTGACAGCAATGTAATACCCAAAGGAATGAGGGAGTGTCAACAATTCCAGTCTTACCTTCATCCCAATAGCAGCCTTTTGACACTTCTTATTAACACATATGCAAGAAAAAGAATTAGATTCTTTGGGGGGAAAAAAACCTATCAAGCTACCAAAATTCCTACAAGAATTGAAGTCTATATTGTAAACCACAGCTGCTCCTGACACAGTTTAACAGTGGCACTTAACAGAATCAGAGTTCTAGTCATAGTGTTGTAAATGAACAGGGTAAGCCTCTTTGAAGTCAATGTCAAATCAAACCTCAAAGGATGGTCTCTGATGTCCTTGTATTTCTTTCCTTGTAATTACAGGAAAAGAAAAATTCCTCTGTTGCCTAAGGTGGAAGTTTCCCTTAATAAAGCCTTTGCTGTCTGCTAGTGCAGTGTGTACCTTCCAATATTTGACTCCAGTCCTCTGCTGTTTGTTCTCTCAGAATATTGCACTGAGGATGATATTTTCCTTTGAATTATGAATTCTCATGATCATGTTATTTCCTGATTTAGAAATCTGATACTTGAAAGGTCAATTAAGACGTGTTTGTCCCATCTATGGAAAAAGTGGGAGGATTGTTCCCAACTGTAAAGAAATGCCCTGTAATCGGCCACTGGGTAGTGCTGGCTTAGGTGTTGATTACATTAGAAGAGCAAAGTTAACAGGTCTTTGGTTATTTACAAGATCACTTACTACAAATAGAATCTGCAAAGAGTATGTGTTGAGAGGCCTTATCCTTCCCTTCCCATCAGTGAGATGGGACTCAGAAGAATGCATTCTCTCTCAGAGCATCCCTTCTGCAGAACAGGCTACTGCCAAAAATAGCAGGTTCTGTATATAGCAGGTTCTGAATGAAAGGTTCTGCTTTCATTCATGACTCTTAGGAATCTGGAAGACCCAGCTCTTACAAAAAGTTTTTGGGAACTAAGAAATGAGGAGTTGGATATATCTGAGATGAATGAAGGCACTGGCATTGTTCTGATAGTTTATAATTGTATGATGTTTTATATTTTGTTGCAGTTTTGCAGCTACTTCAGTAAATTAACAAGGTGGAATGAAAGCATTCTAGATAGACAGACGTGAAAATCAAAAGTTCCATTAGTTGGAATTCATTACGTAGAACCACCCTGCTAAAATAAAAGCATTCTATGTAGGAATTTATTTCTGGTGCCAGAATTCATGGTTTCTCCATGAAACATTTCCACTCCTGGTGACTGTCTGATCAGAAGTGCCTTATTTTTTATGTTTGACAAAGAATATGAACCTTGAGGCAAATCTAAGAACAGTGATATTTGTCCCAAAGGGATGGAGGTCAAGCAGCATTGAAACTGCCTGGTCCCACTGCACTTACGGATGCAAAGAGGATGTAAAACATTAAAAAAAGCTTGCCATCCGTTGGAACACACTATGCATCCGTTGTGTACTCACTGCATACGTGTTTCATACGCTCTATCCATTGAGCATCTGTCCACTGCGATTTCATCTGCGCAAGAAGTTTTGAGCTGCACAAAACTATGTGAACGGATGAACTCTCTGCCGCGTACGATGTACATCTGCAACGTATACGGGCAACAAACCTCTATGTCCGTTATCATCCATTAAATGTCCGCTGTACCCTCTCTGCATCCTCTGGCCATCCCCTCAACTCACATCCGCTGCAGCTGAAAACAGAAAGAGGAAGGAAACAAAAGGTACATGGAACGTCTACACAGCGTTAGTAGCACGGAAATAGAAAGGATGTAAGTGTATGCACCTCATCTATAAAGGATTAAAAATGGACAAAACATTTGTACCTGGGATGTTAAGCCTGGGTTAAGCCTGGGTTCCCCAACCAGGGTTAGGGAGACAAGCTAAACAGAATGTGCAGCGTTAGTCAGATAGGCACACAGA
>BLBF01000025.1:30993538-31012235 GCA_015471245.1 Laticauda colubrina | reverse complement strand
CTATGATTCATAGTTATTATTTCACCTAAACCAGTTAGGGTAAACAAAGTTATCCCTAACATATCTCGTATATTAAGGAAGTCTGGAGAATGTCTAGAGTATGTAGAAGGACACCTAGCGGACAACTGTTATTTTCTATAAAAATGGGGGGAAAATTATCTGGATCTCAGTATGCGTCCAGCAGCCATGGTGTACAGACCTCTTCACCCTTGGTCTTGGTCTTCAACATCATCAATTGTTCTCCACCATGGATGATGAAACAGTCCATATGATACCTGCGCTCATTCATCACCAGAACCAAAACCTGTTCAGACTGTTTCAAGTTTTATACAGAAGGAGAAGAAGGAGATGTCCAAGAGCTGTGTGAGTCCGAGGATGGATCATGAGAAGAATGGAGTTTGGACTGGATGACCAGTTGATGGTGGAACTGAGGAATGAATACCCTCATGCATTCCATCACTTCATGAGGATGCCACCAGCCATGTTTGACAAACTTGTGGAGCGTTTGAGACCCAGGTTGACCAAGCCGAGCACTAACTTCCATCCCAACCTGGACCCTGGACTGAAGGTGGCACTGACTCTGCGCCACCTGGCCTCTGGAACCACATACAGAAACATGCAGTATGCGTGGAGGGTGCCACACAACAGCATCAACAAAGTGGTCAGAGAAGTGGTGCAGGCCATCATCAAAGAATATGTGGAGGAGCTCCTCAAGTGCCCCAGCACTGAACAAGGCTGGAGAAAACTTGCAGAAGAGTGGTATCAGAGGTGGAACTTTCCCCACACCATTGGAGCCATAGATGGGAAGCATGTGGCCTGCAAAGCTCCAGCCAACTCAGGGTCCACTTATTACAACTACAAGGGCTTCTTCAGTATCATCCTCTTTGCCATGGTTGATGCTGACTACAAGTTCATCTACATCAATGCTTCAGGCAACAGGTCAGCTTCAGATAGCCATGTATACAACGCAAGTGACCTCAAGGATGGGCTGGAACGCAACCTCATAATGGGTTTTCCAGATCCAGATCCCCTACCCAATGACACACAAGATGTGCCCTACTTCATCGTTGGTGATGACACCTTCTCCCTCAGAACCTACCTCATGAAGCCATACACTTCAAGATACCTCACCCGTGAAGAGAGGATCTTCAACTACAAGCTGTCCAGGGCAAGACGGGTGGTGGAGAACGCCTTTGGCATCCTGGCCAACAGGTTCCACATACTTCTCACCACCATGCAGCATGACCCAGAGACTGTGAGGAGCATCGTGGAAGCTTGCTGCATCCTGCACAATCTCATGCGCACCCGCTACACAGTGTTGCAGAACAGGCTCGTGGACCTCCAGCAAGGGGATGGGGACATGGAGCCTGGTGAATGGAGGCAAGGACGTAACCTGATAGACACTGTGGATGTACAAGGCCCCAACAGAGCTTCACGTGAAGGGAAGAAGCAGTCCAACCACCTGAGACACTGGTGCAACTCCCCAACTGGAGCAGTGGAGTGGCAAGACAGGATGATAGATGATTAATGGATGCTTCCTTGAAGCTGTCGCATAACACTGATGAGATTGTGCCATATATGTTGAGTGGCCCTACAATGAATAGGGCATTAATAAAGAGCTTTGTTTATTTTAAAATGTGTTGATCAATGAATAAATTGTTATTGATAATAAAGGGCCATAGGTGTGGCACCTGGGATGATTGACCATATAGTCCCACTATGGTTGCACTGGAGGTTTATCTATCCCACAACTATCCTTATCTATCCCACAAGCATGCAAAGGCTTAACCATTTTTTCAAACTTTTCACCAATACTTTATTCAGTAAAAAAATGAACCAAGTGTCTTAAAGAAAGATTAACTGTCTTAGGTAAACTTTATGACTGTATTAAATAAGCAAAATGAACCAAGTAAAGTGTCTTAAGCAAAGATAAACATAACAAGTAAACAACTCAGTCTCTGACACTATTCTCAGTCACTCTGAGTCAAGTCCATGGTCTCAGCTGTTAAGCGGGCAGGGACTGTGGAGGTGGCTGTGGCTGGAGTGCTGGTCTGAGGCACCATTAGGGTGCTTGGCCCTGAGGGTACAACAGGTGGTGGTGTGTTCAGGAAGCTATCTGAGAGCTGAGTCAGTCCCGTGAGGTTGGGAGGCCCTTCATCAAGGACTTGAAATATCAGGCCCAATACTGATGACAGATTGTCCGTTGATGGGCTTGGCTGTGGGGTGGAGGAAGGAGGAGTGTAGTGGGGCTGTCTGGTCTGCAGCTGGGTGAGGAGTGGCGTGTGTGGCATGCAATGAACCTGGGCCTGGACTGGGAAGTTCTGCTTGTGCTGTGGGAAGTCCTGGTAGTCGTAGCCTTGGTAGGTGAGGGGCTGTTGAAAGCCATGGCAGGGCTGTGACATCACCTGAGGTGGAGGAACAGACCAGGACTGGGTATGAGCAGCTCCAGCTGGGCCTTGAGGGTTGTGCAGAAGTGCTGTGATCTTCTGCTTCATCACCTGGTACTGGGCCTCGGGCAGGTCCCTCAGGGTCTGGCTCATGTAGGTGATGAAGATGTTCCGGCCCGAGGATGTTTTGTCCAAGTGGACCAGCTGAGAGAGAAGTTCTGTGCTGGTCTTCATTGTGTCCCTGATCTCCAAAAGCACACTTTGGTTCTGGCCCTCCAGTCTGCCTCTCTGCCTGCATCCTCTGGAGCTGGGGGTGGGGGTGGGTTGACCTCTGGGGGCTGCTGCTTCTTCCTCCATTTGTGACAGCACGGTGTCATCCTCCACGGGATCCTCCAAGTCTGCCGGCATGGGGAGTGCAGCTGTCGGGGGGTGTCTCTGCTGTGGGGCCCTCTGAAGACACCTGCCTGGACAGGGTAGCTGGCTCCTGGCTGGGAGAGGACTGGCTGTCTGTGGGCTGTCTGAGGGAGAGGGGTGTCAGAGGGGCTGCTCCTCAGTGGTGGATCTCACCCTCCAGGAAACTGCACTTGGCCATGACGTACATCTCCCGGTCAGTGAGCTTGACAGCGGCCTGCCCAGATTTCTTGAGGTGTAGCTTGCCATACCAGGTGTGCATGTACTTCCACCATCCCAGGAGTACTTCTACAGTGTATCCCAGGCTCTCTGCCTTGTTTCTCCAAGCTGCCTGCTTCTTCTTGGTGTTGTGATAGAGTCTGTGGCCCTTTCTCCAGAGGTACTCGTTCTCCCTTAGCCATTCCAGCACCTCATTCTCATGCTCCTCGGAAATGGTGTACTGTTTCCTCTCTCCCTTCTGCTTCCCTTGCCTCTTCCTTCCTCTGGCAGGCGTTCAGCAGGGCCTTCAGGGGCTTGAGCAGCAGGGCCTTCAGGGGCTTGAGCAACAGGGCCTTCAGCAGTAGGGCTTTGAGGGCTTGGGGCTGGTCCACCACAGCAGCAGCAACAGCAGCAGCAGCAGTTTCAGAGTCAGTGCCAGGGGGTGGGATACTGGTTCTGCCCTTCTTGCCAGGGCTGGAACGAGTAGGCACAGGCTTCCTCTTCTTGCCTGACTGACGAACCATGGTATTCCTGCTAGATGTATGTGGCAGCACGTCTTTCCCCTGTATGCTGACTGCGTGCGTGCTGCATCCTTTTATATCCACGGAGCTGACGCAATTCATACTCCCTGCATGTGCAGTGAATGCTTTGAATCCGATATACATCTGTGCGGCATCCCCTTTGTTTCCTATAGGCATCCATGATGCATCCGCTTCATCCGCTATTCATCCGCCCCTTCCGCTATGCCTCTGCTTTGAAATTCTCCCCCAGAACCCCTTTGGAGGTGTCATCCGCTTCCATCCGCTTTCATCTGCTAGGCTTCCTATGAACATCCATTTAACATCCCCGCTACATACTACCCACGTCCATTCTCTTCCATTCTTTTCCATTCTGTTTATGCAAATTTTTGCCACTTTTTGGAGAGGATGACAATGGTTGGAGCCACCCCCGAAATTTTGCTCGTCCACTGTGTCCTTTATGCATACTTTTTGCGTCCATCGGCCAGTCGGACCGGGCCTTAAGCCACCATGCCATTACCAGCCCAAGCCAAGATTGAGAAAATCTATGGTCTTGTAAGATAATAAATGTGCAATCCTTCTTGTTTGGAAAGTCCTCTTCTCTCCCTTTTGATTACTTAAGAAAACTTTTGGAGTTTCTGAATTTGTTTTATACCATAGAGCAAATAAAAGATAATTTAAAACTTAAGAAAATAAGGACAAAAAGGCACCTTAAAAATGAAATATGGGCATGTGAAACTGTGTGTGCATATAATACATATTGAATATTTTTATCTAGAACTTTATTTATGCAGCCAAAAGTTGCTGTTTTTTTTAAAGTTGACATAGTTAAGATATTTTCTCAAATCTGGTCACTAATTATTATTCACTGCAAGGCATTCAGAGCTCTCTACAACTACTGTTTGGTTAATGTTTTAGCCAACCAATTTTCAAGAAATACCACTCATCCAATAAGAGATGTATATTAATTTTCCATGGTTTATAATACAAACTAGGAGCTAATACTATATCATTTTATATTCCTAGTAAACCTAGTCAATGAACCAGTAGCAAAAATTGTTAAATATATAAAGTGCTATTTCACTATTTCTTCAAAAATTTAAAGTAGAAAAAGGCTCAATGATAATTGGGTACTGCAATCAAAGACAGTGATATGTACTGATTTGCTTATAGTTTTGATAACCTTGGACTAAACATGAAGTAAGGCCATGCATAGAACACCAAGGGAAAGGGGAATACCACAGTGTTCTCCACCCAGCTATCCTGCCCTCAGTGATAATGTCGTCATTTTAAAAAATTGTCTGTATCTGTCATGTTTAATCAGCACTGTTAAAAATGTTTTCTTGGGCATGGTGAATGACCAAAGTTTGAAAGTCTGATTGGAAGATGTCAGATATTACATCTGATTCCATTTCATGTCATGGGAGTGTTACTTCTGCGGAGGGACAATATTTTTAGGCTCTGTTTAGGGCATCAGTTGGCCTAAATCTAGTCTTGAATTCTGCCAGTCCAGTCTGAAAATGTTACAATTTATATTGTGCAATTTATAGCAGAGTGTCTGAGCTGCCTGTGGGTTATCAATTCCTGATAATTTGCTAAAATGAATTTTCAATTGGGATTCATCAAGTTCAGATCTTCAATCATTCCCCTGGAGTTTTTAAAAGACTTTCAAGAAAATCTACCATGTTTAATACTAAAATCTTATATAACATTAATGAGATTCTTTTGCTATAAAGATATTCTTCAAATGTTCTTGGTATCAATTGATGAGATTTGCATATTTTATGAAAAAGTGATTGAAGTCAAGTCATTTGAAACCAAGATGGTACTTGCAATTATTCTTCTTGCAATTTTTATTCATGGTGTCTATCAATAGCTAAGTCTGGACCTGTAAAATCCTTTATATTCTTGATCCATGTGTTGAACAAATTGATATCATGATTAAAAAGAGTATGACCAAGTAATGGAGAAGAGAAAAAAGGTTGGGGAACCTTTTCTAAATTTATGTAGGCATTTAACTACTGAGCCTGCTGCACAGTGGTTAGAATGCAGTATTACAAGCAAACTATGCCTTCAGCCTGGAGTTCAATCCTGACGGGGCTCAGAGTTGACTCAGCATTCCATCCTTCTGAGGCTGATAAAATGAGGACCTATATTGTTGGGGGCAATATGCTGATATTGTAAACAGCCCAGAGAACGCTACAAAGCACTGTGGGATGATATATAAGTCTAGGTGCTATTGGTATTTGAAAAATATACAATAGTTTCTCCCCTGTGTGAACTATCTAGGCTATTTCACAAGATTTTTGTGGGAAGAAAGGAAAGGTAAAATAGTAAAACAATTCTAGCAAATACATCTCATCCCCAAATATAAACTGCTGTCTTAATTTAGAATGAAAAGGAAAGTGAGGAGATCTGAACTCTATTCAAATATCACTGCATGAGCCTGGGAATACTGCACCATGTTGATAGAATGGAGGGAAAGGAAGAGAGTTTTAAGCTGATTTCCTCCTCACCCCCACCCCTGGACCTAAATTAAGATGACTCCTTATAGGCTGAGGTTTGCAACCTGAGGCACTACAGGTGCAGTCCTGAGAAAACATATATAGGGATTGTGGGCAGAAGGCTAAAAAATAAGAAATGGATGCTGAAGTATGCTCTTCCTCTTTTTGCTTCTTGCCCCCTCCACCCTGAATTTAGTTTATGAGATACAGTAAGCTCAGAGTGCTTCATAGAATCCACAAGAGTCTCCACAAAAAACCTCCCCTATAACTCAACATATTGGCTCAGTGGGGAGGAACAGGATGGGGAGGATAATGAATTATGGAAATTCATATTCATATTATGAATGTGTGAAATCACAACTACTGGTGCTTTAGCTGATGTTGACCTTCATATGCACCAAGTTCCTCCCAATAATTCCTACTCTTAGTAATACCATATGTTTTTGTTCATCACATAGTCACCTAGATGTTTCATTTGGATTTGGCATTTTTGTCTACCTATTGAGTCCTTCTGAACAACCTGGGATGGCAGATGTTGTTCCTTCATGGTATTAAAGGTATTATACTTTTTATATTACATATGGTATTACTATTATTATTACTATTGTTATTGTTGTTGTTGTTGTTGTTGTTGTTATCTCATGGAAAGTCTGTCTACTTTAAGTGAGAACACTCTTGAGCCTTGAGCAGATCTGGGTCTTGACTCTAACTGATGCCCAGGCATGAATTTTGGTGAGTTGTTCTGAACATAAAAAGTGAAAATAATCCATTAAGCCACCTGGAGGTTAGGTGTTTCTCCCTAATCATATCTGAAGGACTAATTAGAGTTTCTCCCTAATCATATCTGAAGGACTGTCTAGCATTAGTTTTTAATGCTAATTAAAACAAAATACTAATTAAATTTAAATAGTAATTCTAATTAAATTAATACAAATATTAATTAAATTAAAGTGCTATTTAAACCAGATATAAAATAGGCAATACCTGGCTCAACAGTAGTAACCAAGTGTCCTAGTGGACCAGCACGAGTATGAGCCAGCAGTGTTCTGCAGTTGCCAAAACAAAAACAAATGGAGTCATAGGTTACATAGACAGGGGGATAACTTCAAGATCATGAGACGTGATAACACCACTTTATACTGGACTAGTAAGACCACACTTGTAATATTGCATCCAGTTCTGGTCATCCTAATAGAAAAAAAGATGCTGAGAAAGTCAAAGAAGAGCAACAAAGATAATAAAGGTTCTAAAGCCTAAATCATACTATGAATGGTTAAGGGAACTAAGTATGTCTAGTGAGTCTACCAAAGAGCAGGAATAAGGGTGACATGATAGCAGTCTTCCAGTATTGAGAGTCTCTCACAGAGGAGACGGGCTCAACCTGCTCTCCAAAGCACCTGAAGGCAAGAAGTAATGGGTAGAAGATCATTAAAGAAAGGTGCAATTTAAAACCAAGGAGAATTTTTGTGATAATGAGATCAATCAGTGGAACAGCTTGCTTCCAGGGGTTGTGGGTGCTCCATTGCTGGAAGTTTTCAATAAGTGATTGGAGAACCATTTGTCTGGAATCATGTAAGTTGTCCTCCTTGAGTATGGGGTTGGACTAGAAATCCTGAACAAAATAGATGGTTTGGGAGAATTCTCACTTTTCTTGCATTAAAAATACATTATTGACCCCATTGTTCACATAACATTATCCAAATGTTATGATTGTGGCCAGAAAAAGAAAACAAACATTGATGTGACCTTCTTTTCAGTGAGAAATTCCAGAAACCCAGGTCTTTTTTATGAGTTATTCTAGGAACTATATAGAGTGCTATTAGCAGTTAATTGTCTGACACCGTTAAGTATGGGGAGTGTCCCTTATCATCCAGTTGAAGTCCCTTATCATCCAGTTGAAGTCCCTTATCACCTATTATTTTTTATAAAAGTATTCTGCTGAATACTGCAGAATGCACACCTACATTTTAGAAGCATGTAGCAGTTTTATAGGAATGTTTCTCACCATGTTCTCTTTAGAGTATTGAGTTCATCCACATGTGCTGGCTGACAACGTCATTCAGAGAACCATGAGTAAAATGCAACTTTCAAAATGCAAATAAAATGGTGTTCTGAATGCAAATTTAATTTGTATTTATATTACTATAGTATATTTTCTCAGAAATTAGTATTAAATATTAATATTAAATCTTTTTAATAGGGCTTATTGTTGCAACCTCAAATTTGGAGATATTACTGATAATGAATAGCCTTAATGCTGGTCACTGAGGAACACATCTCTACATGGAAGGAAGACATAATGATGAACATTTTGCTACAAAATCCAGTGTGCTTTAATAAAATTTTTTGGAAACAATATAAAAAATATTTTCTACCTTGAAGCTATCCATTTTTTACTGCACACTTTTGATATGTCAGTACCTTTCCATATAAGCTTTACAGAACAGAGTTTGCATGGGACAGCCCCACATGGGTTCTTCTACTAAGATACGATGGCATGATGGAAGGCACCAGAGTGGCGATGTATTAGTGAGGCTCAATGATTGATGATGATGATAGGAACTGTAATTCCAGAACTATCATCAAGGGCCCCGGAACTGCATTTACAGGAATACATGGACAATAATGGACATAAATATCAATTAACAAAGTTAAATCATCTATGCTATTGGAATTACATTTGTTTATGATCTAAGATATCAAATAATGATATTAAGTGTAGGTGGTATTATGGCTAAAGCAGGATGTAAGATCTCATCAGCTGGGTTTGTTAAAAAGGAAAATATGAATATTAAAAGATAATTTGTTGGCTACCCCTCTGTAAATAGCTTCTCTCCATTGTCTTCTACACTGGCAGTGAAAAGATAAACTGCATTAGGTACACATATGATTTATAATACATGGTTTTGAAAGAGAAAACTTTTAAGACAAATACAGCAGAAATGTTTAGCTGAGGTATCCCTTTTTCACTTTGAATGCCATATTCTGTAATAATTGCTGAGATCTCTTCATTAAATAAATTTGCACATAATTTTGAGTCTAATATCTATATCAATGTTGATCTTGCTGAGAAAAGGTTTCTGAACTCCCTCTTTTCTAGACATTTTGCTGAAATTTGAAAATGCTAGGAAAGTTTTAATTCCACTTAGGCTTGAAGCCAGCTGAGTGACCTTGGGCCAGTCCTTCCCTCTCAGCCTGAGGAAGCAGGCAATGGCATGCCATTTCCAAAACCATTGCCAAGAAAACTGCAGGGACCAGTCCAGGCAGTTGTCAAGGGTCGAAAACTAACTTGAAGCCCCTCCCACAAACCATATATTCATTTATGCTTGTTTGAATAATAAGTTCTAAGCATATTAATGGGTTGACAGAGGATGGCTCCTATGCATAACTATGTAGTTGTAATCCTGAAGATAAAAATAAAGAGCTTTTGCTGTAGGAGAAAATTGCCTGAGCATTTCTCCAGTGTTCTGAGCAGAGAATCCAAAGAATGGGTTAACTCCACCTTTCTGCCCAGAGATTGAATCCTTTTAAACCTTGTAGCCACACCTCTCCTGACTGTGTCCCAGTTTTGACTCAGTCTTAGCCCAAGAGAGGTGTTTAACAAGGGCTTCTCAGAGCAAAAAGGCAGAGCTGAATTATTTGGATTCTCACACAGGACGACTGGAAACAGCACATTTTGGGGGGTGAGCAACACAGCCGCCAGCAAATCAGCTGGTTTTCAGCAAATGGCACAGTTTTTTAGGCAAGTGATAAAGCCGCTGCAGCAAATCAGCTGTTTTTTTGGCGAACAAGCTGCACAACTCAGCTGGCTACCCCGGTCTGATCAGCACAGCCACTGCAACAGTTCGGCTGGCTTCCCATTTTATTGGCACAGCTGCTGTAACAACTAAGCTGCAACTGGCAGAGCTGCTAGAGAAACATGGCTGGCATCTTTGATCCATTCAGTGCAGCTGCCATTTTCTGGCTCATTCAAACAGAGCTGCCATTTGATGCACTTTTCAGGTGCAGACGCCCTGGTGCCTCCCTAGCAGGGGACCAGAAAACCTCCAGGAGAAACAAAGGATGGAGGATACTGCTACCTCAGAGAGGTGACTCACATGAGTGGGGATGAATGAGTGGGGGGCAGTACAGCCCCATATTAATCAAAAGGGTACCTTAGCATCCAGAGCGGGCAGTAGAAGAGTGGCTGCCCAAATAAAGGCAGAAGCCCTACATTCCAGAAAAGCCTCTAAGGTTGAGGAAAGAGACCCCCGGAAATTGCTCTGGAAAGAGAGATCTCCAAAGCTGAGACATAAGCTGAGTGATGAAGGCAGACAGACTTTCCTAAGGGAGACAAAGACCAGAGAGAGCTAATACTCTCAGAGGATGAGGGGTTGGCTCCTGATCCCTCAGCATTCACAGAGCCTGGCCCTTTTCAAATCACTTCTGTTTAAAGCCAAAACCACAGCCCACATGGGAGCTGAGCCAAGTACATCAGAGCCAGCATTGGGGCAGACCTGAACGAATTCCTCTTTTCAGAGCCAACAACGGAGAGTGAGGAGATCCCCTCACCCCAATTGTTCTATGATGTGGTCCAGAGGCAATGGGTTCCCCCAGGAATATACCCCAACCCAAATGGGAGTGAATTTTTTTTTTACATTGTAGTCCAGACTTAGCTGATGAACTTCAACTACCAACAGTAGATGGTCCTGTGGCAGCTTTAGCATCTTCTACTGTCTCAGGATATGGCAGACACTCTGAAAACAGAGGATAGGAGGGCAGAACTTACCTTACATCAGGTGATGGCCTGTGCTGTCAAGGCAACAACCACTTCCTTTTTCAATAGAGTCTCCTTACTCTGGCTTCACCAGATGCAAGAGATAGTTTTGCCTGATGACACCTCCACCAGGACATCAACAAGCTGATAGCAGTGATGGAATTCTCAGCTGATGCCACACTAGATGGAGCCAAATTTGCTTTCAGGGCCATTGCATCATTGGTAATGGCCCACCATCTGCTGTGGCTTTGCCACTGGCAGGCAGACATAAGATCCAAATGGAAGCGAGCCTCTGCTTGCGGGTGAAGCGGTTGTGTACATATGTGCTCATGTGCAAGCTCAATTGATTGAAGAGTTCTATCATTTTATTTCTTAAAGTTGCTAGGACTCAACAAAAGACATGCTTGCAGTTTTACTCTTAAAACCATGTTTGTCTGTTTGATTCCCCCCCCCCCAATTACTTGTGTAATAGGGCAAGAACTGCTAGAATGCTTTGTGTCATGAACCAGCTGTAGCATATAAATTCAAATTGTGCAAATGGTTGACATTGTTCACATTGTCTGTGAAGGTCACAGGTGATGATGGGCAGTCTTTTTGCTCAGCTTGCTTTACTGACAAAACAAAAGGTGATGATGATAAGGCAGAGAGGAGAAAGCTTTTCAATCACTCTGAGGTTCTTGGAGGTAGGTTAGGACATCCATGTAATAAATTAATCCTTGCAAACACATTGGAGGAAAATCAAATCTTTGCAAGATTGAGACCTGAAATACATCAGAATGTGAATGTTTTGAAAAGGTCCTACTTTATATCTTTGTTTAAGAAAAAGAGATCGAATCTTATTTCTTTCTCATGAATGTTCACAGGAAAAATAGAGCCATATGCTGAGATTTCAGGAGTTCATTACTCATAGCTGTCTTACAATATAAAGTGGATATACTATAACCCATCCCTCTTGGCCTTAGGAAGTGGTCAAATGACCACATTCTTGGGCTGATGGATTGTTCTTCTCCTTTGCTTAAGCCCAGACATGGCATTTATGAGGTGGTCTCATGACAAGGGGAAGTCGTTTTGAATAAAAACAGAATCCTAGTTCAGACTGCAAAGAAAGAAAACCTCCTATCATGAGTGTGACTGCATCCCTAGCATGAAATTTAGTTAAACATCTGTCTGGGGGAATAATAAAGGCTTTATTACCAATGTGGGTAGAATTTCCAGTTGATAATGAAAATTTGAATTCTTAGATGTATTTACTTGTTTTGTGATTTGTGTGCAAAAAGCCTGTGGCCTACAGAAGTAGCACTTTTTACAAATGTTTGTGATGTTATTGTTGACTTGATTTGGAATCTTTTATGATCTACTCTGCATGTAAATTAAACCAGCAAGATGCATCTCTTAGAAATAACCTTTGCCATCAAGCTGAAAGGTCATTTTTTCTACCCAATTAGTGGATTCTGTCTTAGATGTCATTCTTTGATAGATTACTTTCATAAGCACTGTTGTTAAATCAGAAGATGTCAAATTTACATTATTCAATCCTTGTCCATGCCTTGAGGCTACAATTCTCTACTGGGATTTTGTCTTCTGATCTTTAGACTATTTCTGATTCTGATACGTCTAAAGGACAGTGTAGAAGCATAGACCATCAGATCCTAAATCATGTCATAATGTGAGCTTTCTCAGAAACAAATGTTTGGCTATGTTGCAGTTAGAATCAGGATGAGATTCAATCGCCATGAGGTTTCTACAGTATGAACAAATACTGGTTGTTGAAATCAACCTCTTTCAAAATTCTTTGTTTATTTGGTACATTCATATTTTGTTTTTGTTTTTTCCACCATGGACCTCAAAAACAGCAGGCAAGGGTAGCTTCAGCAAGGAAGCTTCATATGTGACCAAATGCAGCATCTTAAACATAATCATTGTGTTATGTGTTTTTGTAGACAACAGTTTGCTTGTATGTTAGGCTTTGTATAGCACTCGAAAATGGCTATTATTAATCTAAAATATGAAATAAATATATGCCCAGAATATTTAACCAATCATAACTTCAGTGCACTTTCAATTGATTGTTACAATGGATTTTTGCCTGTAAATATTACCCAGATATACCAACGATTGTGGTCTGATGTCTGTTTGTTAAAACGTGAGAAGGGCGAATGGACACCTCTGTGCTCAGCAGAAGAGTGCTTAGAACCTTGCAGGTTTCAGATGGATCAGAACACACTAGAGCACACTTTTATGCATGCATGGCTTTGGGGCTTTGCTAAGGACATTTATGATTCATGGAGAGGGAGGTGGAAGAGCACCTTAATGGGATGGTGCTGATTATTTTTCAGCTTCACTGAGAATTGAGATTGTTCAGCACTTTTGCAAAAGGTGCTCAACCTTTACTGAATGGAATCCTTAGTATACTATAAATGGACACATGCGCTGAGGTGGAAAGCTGCCTTCAGGAAATCTTCCCTCTTTACTGAATTGTGATGAGCAGAAAATCTTTTTTTCTTCAAAGACAGGCAGGAGCTGAGTGTGAACCTGAATGTGCATGGCATTTGGAAAAAAAGTAAAGCATTCAGCTTAAAGGATTGGAGTTCTGGCAGCTCATGAAGGCAGCTGTCTGGGTTTTTCCTTTTTTGAAACCCAATGTTGAGTTTATCGTTGAAGTACCATGAGCATCTCAGATATTTCTCAAAAGAGAGGGAGACTTGGTGAGAGACACACATTCTGGTAACTGCTTTTTGGGTGATCTGTAGGTGATCTGTGCAATTTTACGGAGCTGAGCAAGGAAGCATCTGTTATTTTCAGCTCCAGCATTACCCTCTGTCAGTCTTCAATGTCAACAGTATTAAATGCACTGAACCTGAAATCCCACTTGGTTTTTTTTGTACAGTCTGTCTTCTTTTGCAATAATAACAATACCACTTTAATTGAGTCACTTTACATCTCCATTTACTATTTAAAGTAAAACTGCAAGACCCAGGAGAAAATTCTGTTTGAATATTTAATATTAGATTCTGTGCAGAAATTTTTTGCTTATGTACATTACTAGCAGTATTTTCATCAGTGTGGGTCTATTCTCTCTTCACCCCCACTCTGGCCCCAGCTTGTATGTTTAATTAAGAAATATAGTGAGAATGTGCAAGATCTCCTGTGATGTTAATATAAAGTAGAGTTTGTTTATCTTATTCTAAAGGCTTAGTATTGTAACAATAGTGTTATAACTTTGGAAATTGTTATGCCTGGAGGAAATTTTGTAGATATTTATTGCAGAATGGTAATAAATTAGTCTCTGTGTGTGGGAGTTTGTGTGTGTGTGTGTGTGTGTATACACCTGTGTGTGTGTTTTGATGTCCAAAATGGTTTTAATTTGTCTGAAGTTTCGTTGGAGTTTATGCATATTGATCAGAGTTTATACAAATCTGTTTTACATATACACCCCAACATCCAGTTGTGGGTATGTATATTTTTATAAAACATACAAAATGTTGTTCAGATACTTCTATTCTCTAGTGTGCTTAGCAGAGAATCCAAGGAATGGGTTAACTCTTCTCTTCTGCTGGGAGACTGAGTCAATCAATTCTTCGGTTACACCTCCTTTGCTAATGCATGCCCAGTTTTCACTCAGTCTTCACTCAGAAGAGATGTGTAGAAGAAGTGCTTGGATTCTTCAAAACAGTAAGGTCTTGGCTCTATGTAAGCCTTTGCAGGACTGCGAATGGCTAGGCGGGCTCCCCCGGTCCATCCAGCATAGCCGCCTCATTTCAGCTGATCAGTTGGCTTCCCCAATCTGTCCAACATAGCCACCACAATCATTAAATTGGCTGGCTCCCCAGTCTGTACGGCATAGCCGCCTTCGCCAGTGTCAACTCCATGGCCGCTCGGCTAAACAGCCTCACCTTTCCATTGGCTGGCTCCAAGGTCTGCCCAGTATAGCCACCCTCTTCTCTGGCCCTTCCGGCTCTGCCACTTTGTTATGGCTGGCTCCCCAGCCTGTCTGATATAACCACCTATTTTGACTCCTGGGTAGAGTCGAGGCCCCCAGGCAAGGTCGTCTCAGACAGGGGGATAGAGTCAATGTCCATTTGAGTCTTGGGCATACTCCAAAGCAGCTAAGGAGAAATGCCATGGCAGCAATGTTCCACTTAGGAAGGAAGTCTGCCTTGCCTGGAGTGGTAGAAAACTAAAGATGGTGAACCATGTGGACCCAGCAATACCAAGGGCGAGTGGGGAGGATCAGGGGCTTCCTGTCCAGACCCAGAGAGTTGGCTAAAAGGCTCCACAGGACCGAAGCCAGTCACTAAATGAGCAGCAGCCAGATTAAAGACAAAAGGCCTTTCCTTGCAAAGAGCCTCAATGGCCAAGGATAAAGATGCTCAGAGGCACCAGAAGGCCATTGACAAAAGGATTGCCAAGTCCAAGAAGGAGGTGGAGCAAAAGAGAGGGAAAACTTCCCTGGAGAGGAAGTGGTTGAAATTTCCCATGCTTTATCTGCTCAGCAGTTAAACTGTTCAATCCAGGTAAAGCAACAGATTCTTTGCTCTCAGGTTGAGTTGCCAGATGGCACCAGAGAGCAATTCTATCAACCATTATTCGGAAGGCAATTGCCAGATGCAAGAGTTTTTTGCTGATACACAGTTGATGCCAGCAGAAAGGCAGTGGGAGCCACTGCCAAAACAGATGAAGGCAGCACCAGAGGCCACTTTTACACCCACGGTAGCAGGGCTTTCCCATGTGAGAGCCAGGGACCTGAGATTATGGGCCAGATGAAAATCCTGATATCAGAAGCCTTAACACAGGCCATCACTGCAGGCCTACAACAGGGATGTCAAGCTGCCCCTGTGGCACCAGAAAAACCCATACAACAAGACCAATTTATGGCATCACAGCATCAAAGAGATCTGGAGGCTTTCCAAGGGTCACACTCAACCCCTTCATCCATGAAGAATGAAAGAACACCCCTTCATACAGACAAATGTTTTAAGATCCAGATTTCATGCAGTTTCCTCCTAATTTCTGGCAACCTTGGTTTGCTTTTTATGAGTATATGGTTTGAAAAATGACTATTATATTTCTTTTCATATTCTGTTAAATAAAGTGGCTTGACATTTCAAGATAAAATGCAAAGGACATGTGGGGAACTATAAAACTGCACATGAATTTCTGTTACTTTTCCATTTTTAAAAATTGTTTAATGTCATGTGGTAATCTTGAATGCAATGCAGGAGCTTAAATGTGAAGGGTTGATGAGTTATGGAAGTTATAAAAGTTTTCTGTGCTTACTTTATCTGTGTTCCAGGCAAAATAAAATGTGTCCCTTGAATACTTTTGTTGGAAGAGTTGGACTTGTGCAAATGATGCATGGCTGTTTTTATGAGGAGGGTATAAAAGTGTGCAGAAGACAGCAGAAAAAAAAATCTGTAGACATGTGCATCTATCAAGTTAACTGAAAAATAACTGCATAGTTAGCATGCATAAAATCTATATGGCATACATACATGATCCTGGATTCCAAGAAAAGAGAAGAGGTTTTAGAAAGAGCTGTGGGTTTATATAAATGCTTTTGTATTGACAAAATTCTCTCCATGGAACAAAACCAGATGTTTTTATGTATCCTTACCTCTTAAATTCTTTCTTGTGATTTTTTTTCTGGATACTGTTTTTCCCCCCAAAGTGAAAAGTCACATAGAATTATTTGGATGAGGTTTTAGAAGGAAACGTATTGAAACAATTGGCATGTTTTGGAATAAAGCAGTTCACATATGTGGGTGTATGTGTGCATGTACAGGCATACATACAAGCCAAGAATGTTCTGCCAATTTGTTAACAAGGGCTTTGTTTGCAAAATATTGTAGGGTTCTATATAAAATATTTCTAAATCATTGTAATATAAATAATAATAATGGTAATAATGATGATAATAATATAATAATAATACACTGAACTCAAGAAAAAAAATTAGAGGTGAATACATCAAGAGAATGAAAAAGATCTTAAAGTCCAAACTCAATGGAAGAAATATCATCAAGGCAGTCAACACTTGGGCAATACCAGTCATTAGATACATAGCTGGAATAGTGAACTGGATTCAAACAGAATTAAAAGCAATGGATAGGAAGACCAGAAAAATAATGACAATGAATCATATCCTTCATCCTCGCAGCAACATTGACAGACTCTACCCACCAAGGCAAATAAGTGGGCGTGCATTGTTGTAAGTTCATCAGATAGTTGAAGAAGGAAAAAGGGTTTTGGAGGAATATCTGAAGGACAATGAAGAAGATGCACTGAAATTAATATGCCAGGAAGGCTTGCTGACTACCAGAGAGACCAGATTGGCCTACAAGAAAGACCAAACTGGCCTACAAGAAAGACCAAATGAAGAACAGAATGGAGACATGGTAAGACAAAGCACTATGTGGCCAGTACATTAAAAAAAATAGCAGGGAAAGCAGATAATAACAAGACCTGGCAATGGCTAAGAGCAGGAAAGTTAAAGAAAGAGGCTGAGGGATTAATTCTGGCTGTGCAAGATCAAGCCTTAAAGACAAAT
Source organism: Laticauda colubrina (assembly GCA_015471245.1). NCBI lineage: Eukaryota > Metazoa > Chordata > Lepidosauria > Squamata > Elapidae > Laticauda > Laticauda colubrina. Next base: position 30,994,914 of record BLBF01000025.1, on the reverse strand, counting down.
GTATACAAAACCAGAATTGAGAAGACGGGAACAAATAGTAAGTGCTGCCTATGCAAAGAAACTGAAGAAACAGTGGACCACCTGGTAAGTTGCTGCAAGAAGATTGCACAAACTGACTACAAGCAGCGGCATGACAAAGTAGCAACAATGGTGCATAGGAAGATCTGCAAGAAATATCATTTGCCTGTAAAAGCAAGAACTGGTGGGACCATAAAATAGAAAAAAGTCATAGAAAATGAAAAGGTTAAATTGCTCTGGGACTTCAGAATCCAGACAAATAGATACCTGCCATATAACACCTTGGACTTAATAGTTGTCGATAAGAAAGACAAAAAAGTCTGGATAGTGGATGTGGCAGTACCTGGAGACAGCAGAATAGAAGGGAAAGAACTGGAGAAGATAACAAAACACAAAGACATAGAAATAGAATGACTATGGCAAAGGTAAGCAAGGGTAGTCCCAATAGTAATAGATGCCCTGGGTGCAGGCCCAAAACAATTGGAGCACCACTTGAACACCATAGGCATTGACAAATTTGCCATCAGTCAATGGCAGAAGGCAGCTTTACTTGGAACAGCTCCTATCCTGCGGTGATATCTTTAACACCATCAAACATCAGATTTGCCTATCCTAGGTCCTTGGCAAGGACTCAATAGGTAGACAAAAATGCCAAACCCAGTCTGACTGTGCGATGAATAATAATGATAATAATAACCATGAGACACCAGAGTTGAAGAAAAAGAACTGGAAAAAAAATCATGAAATATCACAACCTGGCCATCAAAACTACGCAATTATGGATGAAATATATAACAGTTATGCCCATTGTCAGTAGGGCACTTGGTATCATATCCAAGAACTTTGCAAAATACATCATGAAGTTGCAACTTCCTGCTGGAGTGCCAGTGGGGCTGCAAAAGACTGCACAGTTTGGAACAACATACATTTTAAGAAGCTACTTGGTTGATACTCTACGTAGGATCAGTGATGGGATTTTTGCTACCGGTTCTGTGTGCATGGCTTGGTATGCATGGCAGAGGAAGGATACTGTCAAATCTTCAATCACAGGTGGTATTTGCTGGTTCTCTGAAGTACTCAAAATTTCCACTACCGGTTCTCCAGAACTGGTCAGAACCTGATGAATACCATCTCTGCCTAGGATGCTGGCAGCAACCCGTATCAACCATCAGAGCCAGTCAGTGATACATTTTTAAATGCTCAGTTGACGGAGTTTCATGTTTAATAAACAACAGCAACAATAACAATAACAACAAAACAACAACAATAATAAAATATAACAACAACAACAACAACAACAACAACAACAACAATAATAATAATAATAATAATAATAATAATAATAATAATAATAATAA